>WOUA01000058.1:0-213666 GCA_021397985.1 Sporothrix dimorphospora
TAAGAATCCTTAAAGGATCTTATAAAAAGTTTAATTTATACTAAAAAAAGAAAAAAGAAAATATAAGTATATAATAAAATAAAGACCGATTCTTATCTCCTTTTAAAAAGAATTACTAAGGGACTCCTCTATTATATAAAGAGTCCTAAAGTAAGATTTTTATTATTATCCAAGGAAAGGGTATAAGAGTTATATAATATTTCCTATATATTATTATTAAAAGGTAGACAAAAATATTACTAAGCTCCTAATATAAGATAGCTAAGTTAAAGAAGGATAGGAGTCTTATAGCTTGCCGCCACTTAGAACTTTAAGGGTCTTCTGTGGAATGATCTGGTATTACACCGCTGCTACGTAATCCGCTGTATATTATACTTATAATTATTAATAACTTATAATTAAATAGTAACGAGATTTAATATTTTTAAATTAAAGATTTAATAAAAGCCGGAATTAAAACTATAAGACATAATATTAGTTAACCCTCTTTTATTCTTGAAAGTAGGGCTGTAGATCTTGATATTATTATTACGATAAGAGGCGTTCACTATTCACCGTTAAATTATAAGTAGCTTTAGGCGTTAAAGCTTTAACGTATAACCGGTTCTCAAGCGTTAATAGCCTACGCCTACTGGGCATAGTTTGAGCTGCAAGCGGGGTTAGGCACATCTCGCGATGCCACGTTGAGTCCCAGGGTAATTACCAGTTGGCGCCGGCAACCCGGGTCGGGTGGAGTCAGGCCGTGGGCCGGGGGGAAAAGGTGCGTTGAATAGACAGGTTGACTTTTAATAATCCAGAAATACTATTATTTTATCCGGGGACCCGTAATAATACAGAGTAGAACATGATAGAAGGCATCAAACGATGTTAACGTTATTCTACTTCTTCTCAACCGACGAGCTCCTACTCGGATTCAACGATACATAGGCCATGCGCCCGCCCAGACTCGGAGAAGCGCCCATCCCCTATCCAACCTGGAAAGCTTCCAGATAGCAAGCATGGTTGCGTCGAATTCCGCCCAACTCCCGCGGCCGCGAAGGCGTCCTCGGGCACAGGCACCGGTGGCATCACAGTCGGGTTCCACGCCGAATGCCAGCAGGTTAGAGGTCCCCCAAAACGACATTGGTACTGGCACATCGAGGTATGATACCTGCCAAACCCCCGCCCACAGAAAGACACAATAGCATACGAGCCGTCCCTGACCGTTGATCCAGCGGTCGATCCACGCCGATCCCCGTGGACGCGCCTCCCTCAGTCAAATATCTGTCCAGCGCGCGCAAGCAAGCCCGGGCGGAGCAGAGGAAGCGCATCTTTCCCACAATTGAGTTTGCAAGCCGCGTGTCTCATTTTGATCCTAGCAGCGACTATCGCGACTTCCACGGATTTTTCAACCTGTTCTGGATTGGCCTTGCCATAATGGCTATCACCACCATGCTGCGGAACATCAAAGATACCGGCTACCCGCTGCGTGTACAGATTTGGTCTCTTTTCACGATAAAGCTCTGGCACCTAGCACTCGTAGATTTCCTAATGGTGGCTACGACTGGCATCAGCGTGACACTACAGAAATTCCTACGGGCAAGCGGCGCCAACGGTGGTATGACCTGGGCTAGGGGTGGGATGGTTCTTCAAAGCACCTACCAGGTCATGTGGCTTGCTGTATGGATTGCTCTCCCGTTTGTTTTTGACTGGACGTGGACTGCACAGGTATTTTTCTTGTTGCATACTATGGTCCTTTTGATGAAAATGCACTCGTATGCCTTCTACAATGGTCATTTGTCCGAGACAGAGTTGCGCCTACGAGCTCTTGATAACCCATCTACGGCCTCCAAGGCCCCGGCATACATCTACCCGACCGCCGACAGCTCGGGCGGCATGGTATCTCCGACACAAAGTGCCAAGGACACGAGTTGTGCAGCCGAGGGCGAGGCAATAAAAGCTAAGCACGTGTCGGGCGACGCCAGTGGGACGACAAGCGACACTGGTTCTGGCGATGACGACGATGTGATACAACTACGAGAGGTTCTGGCCAGGGAGCTCACAAGCCCAATTGGCAACACCACGTTTCCACACAACCTGACGTGGGCAAACTTTACCGATTACATACTTTGCCCGACGCTCTGCTATGAACTGGAGTATCCGCGAATGAACAAAGTTGACTGGCAGGCCCTTATTTCGAAAATCGTGGCCGTTTTCGGTTGTATCGTTCTCTTAACTATAACCTCGGAGGAGTTTATATACCCAGTCCTTGTGGAAGCTTCTTTACGCCTCGAAACGGACCTGACAGCGTTAGAGAAGCTCCTAGTCCTCGCCGAGTCGATATCGTGGCTGCTCTTCCCCTTTATGCTGACGTTTCTTCTTGTTTTTCTTGTTATCTTCGAGTACGTCCTCGGCGCGCTTGCGGAAATAACCTGCTTCGCCGACCGCCATTTTTATAGCGACTGGTGGAACAGTACCGACTGGATGGAATTCAGTCGCGAGTGGAACGTTCCGGTGTATAGTTTCCTCCGCCGGCATGTGTACAGCGCCAGCCGGCCACACACGGGAAAGAACATGGCTACTGTCATAACGTTCCTGGTCAGTGCTGTTGGTCACGAGATCGTCCTCGCCTGCATCACGAAAAAGATCCGAGGCTATGGGTTCATCTGTCAGATGCTTCAACTCCCAATCGTCGCACTCCAGCGAACGCACTGGGTAAGAGGAAAGAAGACGCTCAACAACGTGTGTTTTTGGTGCTCCATGGTCATGGGACTGAGCCTGGTATGCGCCGCCCCCCACCCTTCGGGCGAATTTCTCCTAGAGTTGTACGGCTTCTAGGTCTACCACTGGTGTGACATAGTACCGGCACTGACCTGACTTAGATCTGCTCACTCTACGTGCTTGTTTAGCTCCGGGTATCGGCTTAACCACAGTTGGCGTGTATGGCATTTCCCACCGCATTGAAATAGTCGATACGAACCGGGGGTACCGTAATCGATCGCGTTAGGTCTTGTTACGTCTCTGTAGATAAATGGGGCGTTTTTAAAGCTTCAAGCTACTTATTACGTGCTAAACGGCGGCGTGCTTCTCTTGGCCAGTTAGACTTAAATGCTAGGCAAGGGTGTCGTTATAATGGAGGCCTATGAGAACATAAAGGGTAGCAGCCAGTGAAGAGCTAACAGGGGCGAAATCCTGCAGATAAACGCAAAACTGTGAAATGCATTATAAAATATTAGAGGATGACAGATAATGTCAGTAGTTTCTGTTCTCGTTGTTATCATGATGTATTTAAATATGCCTGAACCGAAACGCCATTCCCACCTACAGGACGCAAGCTCGACAAGGAAGCGGCTTTCGCAGCGAGATGTGCTGACCTGAATAAAACCACTCCAAACCACCTGAAATAAACCAACCGGCGGTGTATATTTAAAAAGATGATCATACGGAGGGCGCTGAAGAAAACATCCCAAAACGCATAGTAAAAAAGGAACGCCAAGGAATAGGACAATAGTAGACGTAACGAAAGGCATCAGGATACGGATAGACAGTAGTAAGTCTGTTCCACAACAGACACCGATAACGATCGATCACATCAGCTCCGAACATGGAGATAAGACGCGTGCGGTGACGAGTATTGGTTGCTTGAATGATGGACGTTGGAATATGCGATATCTTCATCAGAGAAACGCTTTGTCTGGTATATGTGTTCCGACGAGAAGTCCGGGGCGACCTTGACCTTGCTGAAGCCAGGCTTTCTGGACCCTGTGGTTGGTAGCGAGTGATGAAAATGCACATCGTCCGAAGCCCTATAAAGTGGCATCTTCGGAGTCCGTGGCAATGGTGCAGCATCGTCAAAGGCGTGATGTAGAACACGAGGCTGCGTTGAAGACCGCCGGGAGCGGGACTCGTCGTCGTACCCATCAAACGAGCCCCTGCGGCGTCGCTCTGATTTGGATGGATGCCGACTTGATTCCGGAGGCGGTGCAGTAGGGGCAGCAGGTGGCGGGTGGCGAGTGTAGTCCATCGTCGACGCACGGGACAAATTTGGTACACGGGGAGCCGACGAGTTGGACATGTGCAGGGCACCGGCTGGTGAGGTGTACGATTTTGCCAGGCGCGGAGGTCTGAATTCCGGCGTAGCCTTGTAGTCTTCAACCTCGCCATCGTCAGAGATAACTCGAGCGCGAAGTTTCTTATCGTCCTGCGAAGGGCGCCGTGGCCGGGGCGATTCTCCAGGGTGCCAGGTTTGGTCCGGGTCAGGAAAGTTAATATTGTATGCGACATTGTCGGGAGGATGAGAGCCGCCTGACTTGCTTCCACGCCTCCTAGCATTTACCATGTAGTCGGCGGCGTACTTCATTTTTTCGGACGTCCTGTCTGCGTTCAGCTCAGCCCGTGGTGATTCGTCACGGCGAGCCGACTTGTCACGACGAGCACTGTCAGCGTGCTTTTTCCCACCGGCACTCGCCGTGGCAGCGATACCGGCCGACGATGTCTTCTTTGAAACACGGTGATCTTCATCGGAGTCATCGTTTAGCTCGACGTATGCTGGTTTCCTCGTGCGGTACTTTTCTTGCTGGTCCTGGCGGCGAGCCCGGTCTCGGTCACGCTCCTTTTCGCGCTTCTCCATCTCGCGCCTAATTTTGTCTTTCCTGTCGTCCTTCTCGCGGTCAGACCGGCTTTTCCGGTCACGGTCCCTGTCCCGGTCCCGCTCCCGATCTTGTTCGCGATCGCGCTCCCTCTCGCGCTCCTTCTCACGTGCCCACTCGTGTATTTCATGCTCATCATCGTCCTTCCGCCGCCTACGGTCTTCTTTAAACTCATCCCGGGGTTTTTCGTAGCTCGCAGTGCGTCGGGCACGATGTCCCTCATCATATGGTACATTCGTTCTGAAAGGGATATCGCGATCCCACGAGTGAGAGAATTGATGGCTGGAATTTCCATAGGGAGAAAACGGCGACGTTGGAGGGGGGCCAGGCTTGAAGGATGGAGGCGGTTCAGCGGTACGGATATGCGGTTCGTTGTAGTTTTTCGGCGAAGACCGGGGAGTCGCAACCGACCGACCCATGCCACGAGACAATTCGTCTCGAAGGCGCTTCAACTTGGCATCTTCGTCGTACTCTTTCCGTTTCTTGTCGTCACCAAGGATCTCATAGGCTTGCTGCACACGTTGGAACTCGTCTTGTTTGGCAGCTTTCAGGGTTGGGTCCTGGACCTTGTCTGGATGGCACTTCAAAACTAGTTTTCGGTACGCGGTTTTGATAGTCGAAAGATCTGCATCCTTTCCGACGCCGAGAGCCTTGTATGGATCCGTAGGAAGGGAACCCATCTTCTCGGGGTACAGTTGAGTGAGGTGGGGGTTGAGGCCAAGTATTTGCAAACGAGGCCAAATGGTTCATGCGAGGGTGTGAGGCAGATGCCCGAAGAGCACTGGCAGCGTGCCTCGGAGAAAAAAGTTGAGAAAAGAGAGACGTAGCCGGATGGACGCAACACGTAGTATGTCGAGGTGAAGGAGAGAAGAAGGAAAACAAGAACGTAAAAATTCATAAAAGACTGGTCGATAAGAGCCCGTACTGGTCGTAGCGGTCTTGAGGATCGGAGAAATAGTACGGGGTGGCAAGAACACGCCGAGGATGCCCGGACGGTGCAAGACACTGGGCGGTTAGACCATGTGGCGAGCTCATGGAAAACCAGACGCTGCCCATTGACAGGCAAGAAACCGAGACGGATGGCGGGATATTGTCGGGCGTCTTGTATGTAGAAGGCCTCCGATGTCGAATGGCGCAGGCAGCTCCGCAGAAGCCGACCGCCTACTATAGATAGAAACCCTGGATCAGGCCAAGACGCGTCGAGGCCGCCAGCGACCGAAAGCCGAACACCGTAGAAACACACCCTGAAAGAAGGTAAGGGGATGGTGTGTGGCGCGACGCGAGAGGGAAAAGATGAAGAAGAACAGGAAAAACTGAAGAGAAGCCAATGTAAGGGACAAGGGAGACGTCTTGGCTGAGGTGAGGCTTTCGTGTACAGGCAGAGATTCAAGTTGTTCTTTGCAGTTTGCAGCCCGCCGAATGAGAAGTGGTGGCACAAGTCGGATAAAAATCACCGAAGAAAGATGTCGTGAGAAGCGAAGTAACGAATCAATAAAGGACGGCCAAGCTTGAGGAAACAAAAACAAGAGAGGGTGGACCGGCAAGCAGGGCAAACAAATGCCTGCTTTGCGAAACTGGAGCGAGGATAGAGAAGAGTCGAGGGTGACTGGAAGTCAAAGAGGGAGAGAACACGACGGTAGGAGGTGGTGGGGAGGGAAATGAGAAGAGAGGGGGAAGAAGAGAAGAGGAGGAAGAGGATAAGTAGGAATCAAACCGACATCGACAACAACAACGACACACCACTTGGGGCGAGCCGGGAGGGGGGCGATGGTGGGTGAGGGTCGAATGAGTGGCGGTGAGTTGGCGTCAGGTTGTGGTGTGTCAAGGGTGCATTTCCCGTGCTAATGGGTGTGGCGGGGGGGATTCGGAGGGAGAGCGGGCGAAGGAGGGGTGAAGAGGGGAGGCGACAGTCGGGGGCAAGTGGCACGAAGTCGAAAGGGGCTGGGTGAGGCCGGGCCACTTCTGTAGGCAAAGTCAGGGCGACGCCCGTGGGGCACGCTGGCAATGGCGGAAGCGACTACAAATGCGGCGCGAATTTTATCTGGTGGTTCGGGGCGAGCGTGGCAGTGTGGGAGGGGGACGGGCGTAATAATTGTGATACATAATGGATATGCACGAACAGGCAATGTGCAGGGAGGTGCAGCAACCTGCAGACATGCAGCGAATGTGCGGGAAACAGCGCCAGAGACGAGCGCCAGAATGCGAAAAAGTGGGAATGTGCGATGTGGTTTTTTATCGCCAACGTTGCGGGCGTTAGGTTTGGTCTGCCCATCTGGCAGCTCCTCTGGCCGTTCAGGGCGTGCCACGCCGTCTTACGGGCAACAAGCACAGAGGATTGCTATGCTATGCCTCCTCTGCAATACCCATCGCGCACCAGTTATGTGTCTTATTTTGCATCGTTTACAGCATGATGCACCGTCTAGGGTACAGGTTTATATCACATTCCATCGATTTGCCGAGCCTTGGATCAGGGGCTACAGGGACGTTCGCCACGGGGCTGAGGCTGTATGCTTGCCCGATTGTTGCTAATATCTCGGGGTTTAAAGGGAGTCGGCCGCATTGTGTCTGGAATCAACTTTCTTTCCAGACGGGGAGGTTCAAGTCTACCACTATTGGTTTGTGAAGCCGTTTGCCTCCAACATGGGGATAGTTCGTAGCCGTGATGGCGCAGTTCACAATGCACGTCTCCCGGCAGCCGCCGTGCCCTTCCGCCGCGGAGCTTCCGGCGTCCAGAGCTAGCTTGCCGGTGCGTGCTGCTATGTTGACAATAGACATCTTTTTGCCCGAACCCGGATCGTCCCATCGTTCCACAGATGGGTCACTGCCCACGGCACTCCAGCGCACCCATTCGGCACCCCGGCCCTCGTGGACATGGCCGCAGACAGCCAGCCGAGGCTGCACACGTTGGAGCGCGTGCAGCAGCTCCGCACAGCCCATTGACCGGCCGCGTGTTGCAGACCAGTCGCAGTGCGTCCGCGGGGGGGTGTGAGTTACCACAATGTCCGCGTTGGCCGGGATTTCCGACCACAGGGCCTCGCTAGTCAACCCCCCTGGATCCGTGGCTGCGGAGCTGGGGGAGCCACTGTCGTTTGCTGGCTGGTAGGAGAATCCCCAGGCGCCGTCCCGAGGACTGTACGGTGAGCCAAATACTGTGAATTCGGTACGCGGGCCTTCCTTGCTCTCGAGGCGAATGTCGGCGGACTCGTGGCATAGGTATGTTATCGTTGGGCTAGATTCTAGCAGTGCGCGACACTGGTCGGAGGACTGAGGCACCTGGTTGTGAAACCGGCCACCATTTTGCGCGTAAAATGCTTTATCGAGGGTGATGTCGTGATTCCCTACAAGTACACACGGAGCTCCAGTGTCAGCACCAGCACTGGCATGGGCCAGATGGCAAGCCTGCTCATCGCCGCCCGTTTACCAAACCATGTGACGTACCTGCGACGACTATTTTGCACTCGAAGTCTGCCCTTTCAAGCCACGCAACTACTCGAACGAGCTCCGTGTGGCTGCCTTGGTTTGTTAAATCGCCTGCATGAATCAGCACGTCGCCCTTGGGGAGCTTCACAGTGCTATTGTGAGTGTCCGATATACAGACGATGCGCGTCCGCCGAGTAGTTCCCGACATCGACGACGGAGATGTGTGCATGGTCGTGCCATGAGCGCGTGGTGTGGGTTTGCCGTCGCGGCGGGCCGTTGTCGCGAGTTTGTTTAAGTGTGGAGATGTGCGAAGTCTTCGGGGTTTTCTTGGTTTGGTTGCGGCGCTTTTTAGCCCCCCACTAGCAGCCGACCGCCCGCTCTCTAAACGATGCGGGTAGGCACGTCCCTCTCATGCCAACAGGATTTGCCTCACCGGAAGCGGTAGAGTGTTGCAGAGTGCATTGTCAAATTTGCCGGATGTTAAGGCAGTCCCTCTGCATAGAAAAACCGAAAGTCTTTGGTGTCGGTTCTACCACCCCGTCGGTGCGCAAGAGGCAAGCTCCGATTGCAAAGAGTCACGCACGCTGTATTCCGTGCCCAGCCGTTCTACCTGGTAAGATAGAAGTGCAAGTATAAGCACAAGTACGACATACAGGGTAACTTACTTGATGTTACTCGTTGTATCTTCTAAGTAAGACAGGTTGGACGGCGCCCGTCACTACGCAAGGCGGGCAGCCCCTTGCTGAGCCAGAGAGGACGGCGCGCTAGTAAGATGCGCCTTGTGCGTCAGATAGAATACAGGAGGGATACATGACTTGCATGTACTCCGTACGTTGTAATAATCCGTATCTCACTCGGCATTCGCGGCTCCTACGCACCAGTCCTGATAGCGAGCTAGATACACATTACACTGTGCGTAAATAGAGCGCTGCATATTATGTCGTCACCCAGCTATGCGTGCTTTGTGTGGAAAGAAAAGAAGTGAGGGAGCAGGCTTCGTTTGACGGACGAGGCAAGGCAAGATGTCTCAGATTACTCCGTAAGATACGGATTACGTCGTAATTACTCCACACGGAGTACTTGTACGGCGTACTCCGTGCGACGTATCTTGCCCATGAAAATAACATGCACTCCGCACACGTCTGTCTAGAAGATTGCTTAATGATTTGAGCCCACACTGTGTGGACAATGAGACGGCACGGTACACGGGTGAGCTTTTCGTGCGAGATAGCTCCCTGGCTTTACGCTGCGCCCATGTCGCTATTTCCACTGGTCGTACTGTTTCCTACGAATTCGCACTGTATACAGCTGTGTGGCTTCGTCGTATTATTTACTCTGTACGAACGTACTCCGTCGTATTGCAACGGCGCGATCTGCTTGTTCCAGCACCCGTCAGGGGCAGCGAATCAAAGCCACCGCCCGAGCCACCGGCCGCGAGCCAGCCCCCTCTCTCATTTTGGCTAGCTCAAATCGCCTGGTCCTCGCCCCGGAAGCCCATTTCTTCGTGTGTTCTTGTCCAACTGCTTTTCTGCTTCGCAATTACATCCATCCGTGCCCCAATCGCGATGATATTTGGCCTGTCCGATCGGGCTTCTCATTTTGGGTATCACCGCGGCTTCGCGTCCATTATTGGGCCCTCGACCTACACCGCACAACGTCCCTCCCTCCCACGACTGTCGTCGTCTCTGAGACTTTACCGTCCCCTTTGTTTTGTTCCGGCCTCCTTTCCTGTCCGGCCCTCTCCTCTCTCACCCCCTTTTGCATTACCTCGTTTGTTTCCCATTCGCCTGTTTGTACCTTTTTAGAAGAGCCACCGCGCGTGTCGAATCTGCTGTGCCAACCATTCTCCTTACAACACTCTCGACTTCCCAACTCCTGGCCGCCTGCGTCCAGTACGAAACCTTCACAGCCAACGGAGCGTCTTTCATTTGGTCGACACTGCACGTTTTTCATCCCGTTGCCATTTAACTGCAGAGACATCTTTAAAAAAGCCAATCGAAGGCAGCGCTCGGGAGCGAACGGCAATACAGTTTATATCAGCACATTTGCTCCTCACGCGAGCCTTGCGGCGGCGTTCATTCCGGTGGTTTGGCTCAACCGCGGAAATCAGATCGAAAGAAAGAGACAGAGACGCGATCGGAAGAGGCAAAGAGGACGGCGGCCCTGCGCCGTTACCGTCACCTTTCGACATCAGCCTCTACTAAACAGCTTTGGTTGCAAGAACAACGCGTAACTTGCCGCATCTGTCTTCCTTGCCCTGTTCCTCCCGTATCAATTTCCCCTGCACTCTCCTGTCTCCTCTGTATGACACCGGCTCGCTTGCTTAGTGCCTACGATCGATCTACTCGCGACCACGCACCGTCTGCATATTGAGGCGTGAATTGTTTTGGCCAGTCGTCCTTTGCTGCGGTAACAATGGCGGCCGTATCGACTGCCCCGACAATGACGACATCGAGTGCGACAGCCCTTACACCACCCACCAGCTCGCATGGCAATGGCTACTCCTGGGAATCCTCTCCCCAGAATGCCGAGGTAAGCTCTCTCCCCTTAGCACACGTGCGGGTGCTCTGAAGAAGATGCTACGAGAAGACCGGACCCCTCCGCCCCCTTCTGTCCTCTTTTATTTTTTGTTATTGTCTCGGTGTGTATATGTGCGCGTGTTGAGGCTGACAGCCCCCCTCTGGTTTGAACAGGCTCCTTCATTCTCACAAAAGGCTTTGCCCAAATCGCAGTCATCACAGCATGGCAGTGTTTTGACCTACGCCTCGCCAAACATTCCTTCTGACCAGCTTGCCTACGGGAAGAGCGTCACAGCCGGTGATATATCGGCATCGACACTAAAAACAGCCGACTCTGGCATGCACCTTCACGGGCAAGAAAACACGAGACAGGGCCGACCAAGAGATGCTAGCAATTATCCTACTGAAGGCGCTCTGGACCTGCATGACCTTGGCCGGAATGGCACCGTGAACGACTCAAACAAAAGGGTCGCTGGCGAGGCACGGGTTGGCGAATTGGATGACACCAGCTCAAAGTGGATCCATCGCGACAAACTGGCTCGAATTGAGAACGAAGAACTGCAAGCTGCCGGTATAATTCTGCCAAAACCCCGAGGACGGAGCAAACCTCGACGAGACGCCAGCCAGGAAATGGCCACTAGCCACCGAAGGGTTGTCCCGGAAAGCGATGGCGCAACGGAGCCGAGGTCACGGAAGAACTCGACAGGCTTCTCAGATGGCAAAATCACAGACACGCCCATTTCCAGCTGGGATCTACGATTGCCAGACGAAATTGCAGAAGAATCATATTTTGCCTCTGCTCATAGCAGCCGGGGGTCTTCGCGGATACCTGTTGCAAAATTGAGCCCGGCCCCGATAGCATTGGAGCACATAGAACGGGACACACCTATGACACGGCGACGGGATGGCAGCCCCTCATTTGAAGAGAGCATAGCTTACCCGAGAATACGAACCCGAAGCGCCAGCATGCGACACGAAGATGATGCTATGGGTCCAGCTCTCGCGTCCCCCTCGCGAAACATGACGCGCTCTGCCTCTGATTTGTCACCCAAAAAAGCCCTTGGCGGTGGCAACTCCTCCACGCCCGGGTTGCGGAAAGCATCGGCACCAGCCAAAACCATGTCGCCGGCAGGGCGACCGAAGACCCGTAACGGAGCCAGCAAGGACTCGAATAGCAGCGGTACGGGGGTAACCCGACCTTCGACACGTTCAGGTGACCGAGAGCTGTCTCGGGAGATCTCGGCCGGTGCTGCAAGCAAGCAGCCCGAAGGCGAACCGCCATGGATGATCTCTGCCTACCGCCCCGACCCAAGGCTACCCCCGGATCAGCAGCTACTTCCCACAGTGGCTCGGCGATTGCAGCAGGAAAAATGGGAGCGCGAAGGAAAATTTGGCAACGTGTATGACAGAGAATTCCGGCCTCTGACTGACGAAGGTTTCCTCAGCCCGCCAGAGTGGCCTGAGAAATCAGCAGAGCCGGCGGTAGCGGATCAGCTTTTGGGGAAGCCGGATGAGTGGCCGCTGAAGCCTGAGGCGAAAGGTACTTCGTCCCAACAGGGACGAGCCGGATCCTACTCAACCATTCCCAAAATCCAAGACAAGCCGAACATGAGCCCGCTGCCGAGCCCTAGGGGCCCTCTGCCATATGCGGCTGAAACAGGTGCCGCACAGCCGGTATCTCGCCACCTGGAAGAGAACGGTGATGTCAAACAAGGTTGCGGTTGCTGCATTGTCATGTGATCAGCATACCTTGTGAACTCTCTGGCCTTTACGGATCGCAGGCCACTTGTTTCGAACACACCGGGCACAGCTTGTCTGCTACTGTGTGACTCGGAGCGTAGGAGCGGGAGCTATGATGTCTTGTATCCCTTTTACCCCATTTCCGACTCGCTTATGTTTTCAGACGCCGGTCAACGGCGAATCGAAAAAAAATCAACCAACCAAACTAATAAAGAACCCCCCAAAAACCGACGACGGGATAAGTGCAGCACACACCTCAATACTGCAACAGCAATCTGGATTTCAATCCGATGTGGCGTTGGTTGCTGATTACCATACCGCACCCGCTCTTGACTTTGGGACAAGTCGCTCAACCCCTGCCAGTCCACACAAGCTGCTATGCCGACCAAGCACGGCAGCCTTATGATATCACGATACTTGATTCTCCTAGTTATCACAGCCTTGCATTTTTTCTTCTCCTTCTTCCCCGCGAGTGCCCTCCCTGTTACGAGGCCGGTACGGGGCTACAATCCTTGCCACGGATGTATACATACAGCTGCCCGACGTATCCCTCTCCTCTCTCTTGATTGCGCCGGTGGGTGAGACAGTTTTTTTTGTCTGGCAGCCAATTATATCTGTTTGACCAGGGCTGGGGTTGCTGGCGAAAGGGTGTTCATCGCACCTGGACAACATCAGCTGCTGTTCGGATGACTCGCTTCTTTCCGATTTATTTACTCTTTATTTGTCCCCTCTCTCTTTCTATCATTTCTTTTGTTTTTAATCACGAGCCCTGTACTCGCATAGCGTTATACGGAGGATTGCGGCGCGTTGAAAGATTTGTCGGCATTTGGATGCTGGTCCTTTGTTGTCACACTTTACTGCGTACACTTTTTGTTCTTTTATCTGCAACTTACTACGAACCCTTTCATATTTGCAGGGTACCCAGAATATAGTTTTCTTTTGTGTCGGGTGTTTCCGAGTTTTCTATTTCGTTCTTTTTTTATTCTATCCTTCTTTCCTTCTTTCCTTCTTTCCTTCTTCCCTTCTTTCTTTGGTCACTCTTCCTTCTTTGTCTCTTTCTCTCTTCCCCTTCAAATACCCAACCTAAGAGAGCATATAGCAGTGTTTATTCATAGCCCCCGTTTAACCAGTAACCCGCCACGGTGATGCCTTGTGACTTACGGCAGACCTTGTGCTGCTGTTGGATTAGTCGTTACGAAAGATGAGCTAAAACCCAGTCATGGAGGTATTGAGTGCACAAAAGAACTGTTATTATATTCCCATTCGTAGGTGAGCCTTTAACTGATTGGCATCAACACTAACACACGTGCGTTTTTCAAGGAACCTAACGACAGATATCGTGGGACACTGTGAAGGCTAAAACAAAGTACTTTTCTTCTGGTACGGAGGCAAAGAAACTAGGATCATCGAGATAGATCAATCGCTAGTTCAATTCAATCAGTTATATATTATGGATTTTACGCCTTTTATCCCACCATATGGGAGTTGAAAGGGATAGAGAGAGGGACCGAAAAGTACACGGCACATCTCTAACTTACTATGATCTCCTCGATGTAGGTACGATGAGCTGGCACTTGACCCGATTTTGGCTTGTAGTCTCGATGGGCACAGCAATCGAGAATCTGATCTGGAATCAGAGAAATAGAGAACCCACCCAGGCAGCGGGATCACACGCCAGTCCTAATTTGGCACATGGCAGATCCTGGCTGAAGTGGGGCGGTTGGTGCCGTTGGAAGGGAGGGAGGACGTGATCCCCTCAAACGGAGCGCCCCGTCCGCAAAAAAAAAAGCATCGCCGCAACATCCAAACCCCCAAAAAGCTTCGACGGTTAACCGATATGACACAACTGCGTCGCAGAGAAAGTGACATAACTTCACAGCGTTCTTTCATGCATGATGATGATTGTGCGGGGACATGGGAGATGTGCACGTTTCAAGTGGAAGAGAGAGGGGGTTAGTGACGGCGATCGGCTAGGGCCTCTCTTCTTTTCCGTTTCTTTGTGTCACGGCAGGGTTTTTCGAGGGTTTTTCTTTCGCCTCGTACCCTCGCGAGCCCTCACGCGTGCATGGGCCGTACGTTGTCGTCGCTTTTCTCTTGTTTGGGTGGGGCTTTGGGCCGTCACGACAAACGTCGTACGATTGTATGACTACGTCGTGCGTCGTGTGCAATGCTCTGGACTCTTGTTCTCCACAGGTTACATGCACAACTTCTCTGGATATGAGTGAGCCGCTCGCTGGCGGTTTTGGCTAGAGCCGGAAGGCGCGGATTTGTCAAAGAGGCGCTTTGTTTGCCCAAAGGACCATCGACATGGCAAAGGGTGCTTGTGTTCTGTTGACATTAGGCTAGGCCAATCAGTCCCCAGGGCCCAGTCCCGCCCCACTTTCAACCCTGTCCATCCAGCCCAGCCCTGGCCAGGGAGCAGCAACAGCACAACAGACGACGACATCGACTCCTTGCTTTTGTCTCCATATCTTTAGCTTTGTTGGCTTTCCTGGACTTTGGGCTCTGTCAATGCACTACGACGTACGACATACACCCCACTGGCTCGGCTGGGCCTCTTGGGCCCGATCTTTTGTTTCGCATTTGGATTCGCAAAGTCCCTCTCTGGAGTCCCTTCGTAAAAGTCCCCTTTCTACTCCATACTTCTTACGTAGCCCCCATCACGCCTTCCCGTGAGGGACAAAGGAGCGCCAGACGCTATATAGACGGACGTCCCCAGATGCCCCCCCAGACATCCCTGGGTATTTTCTTCTTTGCTGCTTTACCCATGAAGTTCTCATCCGCCCGCACACGAGGTTCTCATACATCAATACCCAGGATGCTTCACATTCTATACCGGCCCATTCTCACTCACCACACGCCACCGCAGCGCCGTCTTCTCCTGCTTACCTTTCCGGTTACACCTACCACACCCGTCCGCGCCTTGGCCTCCTGGCGCCGTGGCGATGTCCTCACGCTCGTCAACCTCTTCGCGCTCCTCGCCTTCTGGCGCGGCATCTGACTGTAGCTACCAAAACAACATGGATTCTTATTACCTGCCAACGGCAACTGTCCAGACCCTGCGCTGCATGCGCTGTGCACGTACCGTCGAGTCCATTCCCGCTAGCGACATGGCCTCTAGCGGCATGGTCCGGGTTGGCCTCAACATCTACTACTGCTATCGGTGTGCGAAACTGGTGGGCTACAAATGAGCTCTTTGCTTGTCTTTTGTCTCTTGGGGAGAAGAAAAAGACTCACAAACAACCTTATAAACAACATGCACAACTCTCCCAGCTCCACGGAAATGGGGGCTATCTCGGCCGCCTGCTCGGACGCTATCGGTCGCTGCCCACTTCACCGGGGCCCATGGCCTCCCGAACAAGATGGATGTCGATTCCATCACTGCAGCGTACGAAGCGGACCGCGAACGACAAGCCGGGGCTTGCCCTGTACCGTCTCTTGCAGAGCCCGCGACCAGACATTGCCGCGTACGTGCGCTATTTGAGTGCATTGCATGCATAGCTGCTGGCACGCTGGACCGCTCACTCATGGTAGACGGCGAACGCGAGCCACCGCCTGTATTATTTGGGCCTACCAGATTTGCCTGCGGTAGTGGACTCCTTGCAGACACCAGTACCAGGAAACAGTGTGCTCTTGCTCTTAGGACAGGTACTGTCATCCGGCTGTGATATCTCGGAACGCTACCTGGTCTCAAGTGATGAACAATAGCCTCATTGGCGCCGCACCAGTCGGGATTGGCGGCTGGCGCGTTCTGAATTATATGACGGGAATATTATGAGGACTACGGAGCAATTTTGTAGGTGGAAGGTCACCGACTCGTTATGGCTGATTTTTTTTGGTATATATCGTTTCTTACTCGGCGCGTTTGTGGTCCCTAGACACACTCTGGGATAGTCGCACGAAAGCAATGAAAAGCACTTAACATCATTTGCATTGCGCCATCGTGCAGTATCTCAACGTTCAGACACTGCTATTATAATGTATTGGCGGGCTCGTGCAATTTATCCATATGTGCGTCCCTATTCGACGTATATTGCGAGGCGTAGTAAAGAAAATAAAGTCAGAAATAAGAACAGTAAAAGAAAGCAAGCCACCCTCCTCCTATCCCAGCAATAAAAAGTGTGTTCGGAGACCTGTCACACGGCTTATACATGAAAACACATCGACTACTCCGTATACGCTTCATCAATACCCCTCAGCTGTTGTATCAGTAGCGCTGCTCTTACCCATATTCTTGAGGAGGTAGCTTCGTTTGAAATACTCGTTCGGGTGCACGATGGTCTCTAGTTGCGCAGCAGTCATGATGCTCTCGTCCTTGGCCCGGCGAATTTCGTTCTTATGTGCAAATTCGAAGACACTAAACAAATAAAGGAGCGAGATTAGCAACCATGAATAATAAACAACTATGAATAAGAGAAGACAGAAAGATATGAGGCAGGGATGAGCAAGAAAATAGGATTAGAAGGGGGAAAAGAAAACATAGGGTGACTGAGAGAGTTCCGTACCGGTTGCATGCCATGTGAAACTTTTGTTTCTCTTTGTCCTCTCGCACACCTTGAAGGACGACTCGATCTGTCACACCGACAGCTTGTAATAGAGCTGTCAGGTTTTCGACATTGAAGTGGCGATACGGACAACCATGGTTTTCACCTGGCCCAGGCGGATGCTCCGTTAGAATTTTCTGGCAGCTGTAAGGGCTGTAGCCACCGCCACGACGATTGGTATCCCCACCCACGTCTCCGTACGTATGGCGGACATTGTACCGGTATTCTTTGTTGAATGTGTCGTCTGTTATTTTGGTGAAGCTCTGACGCCAAAATAGAAGACACTCTTCTAGACTCAGGCCAATGCCTTTGAGAAAAAGAGTGTATTGCAGGCGGCCGTAGTGCTTGAGATGTGAATCCCGCCGCAAAGACCGGTGTAGGTTTTGCATGCACAGGGGGAAGTGGGCTGTGGCAAGGCCGTCAATGCTGTGCGCATTGATGTCGGCTCCCGAGAGTCCGCTGTCAGTGTTCGCGTAGGCTGCGTCTGGAGTCACAAAGTTTTTGGAAAGGTGGTCGAGAATTGGTGTTAGGCGGTCGTCTTCATCTAATCTCGGGAGAGCGCGGGCCGTGAGCTGGTACCCGTTGCGGGCAGTGTTAGCGCCTTGCATCGTCGAAACCATCACGACATTTCATTCTCGGCCGATTTCCACATACCTCAAGTGCCCTCTCTAGCCGCGAAGAGAACTCGGACACCACCATGCTCGCTTGCTCCCGTGAAGGAACATAGGCCTTACCGGCTTTGAGGAACAATCTGCGGCCTTCGATCAGCTCCGGTACGCGGTCCCAGTCGACCTTGCACCAGGTCTCTTCCTCAGCAGCCAGCTGTTTCCGACCACCGTGGCCCAGTGAACTGCTGGTTGCCCCAAGCTCCGAAGCAAGCTTGGCCCTCTCTTCATCAGACACTATTTCCCAATCCAGGTTCAGGCTCTGGATGAAGGTGGCGCGCTCCCGCATGTCATCGGTGCTGAGGCGTAGGCGGAAGAGCATGGTCTCCAAGCGGGCAAACCGGCGGCGAAGATCCTCTGTTGATGAAAAAGCAAGCCGAAGAATGAAATGGCTGTAGTGGTCTTTCTTGCGCTGGGTCGACAGTTGTGTCGACAGGCTGCTGTTCGTGTCCAATTGTAGATACTTCTCTAGCATTGGCTTCATGTACGTGGCCGTCTCTGCTGGGGACCGGTTGCGAAAGGAGCATGCTTCGAGCTCGGCGAGGACTGCCAATGCGTGTTAAAAATACGAGCAACCATAGCAAAGTCGGAGAGGGGAAAGCGTACCGCGCAATCGATCAATCGCCCATTGCTCAAACTGCTCCAACGTGATATCGGAAGTTGGGGGATCCGCATAGATGCTGAGGCGCGTCGGATACAGCGCTTCCTTGTACGAAGGGTCGGCAAACTGTTTTTTGCGGTGGTCGAGTACGTTGCGTCGCTTGGCCTCGACGCGGTTGAAGTCTTGCCTGATCATTGTGTAGATGATATGGTGTCTCTGGCTTTCGTCGTGCTTGGTAGCGATGCGATGGAGAAGCAACTGTAGTCGTCGTCGGGATTGAGTATCGGAATGGCGCTTTGGGAATTTGGAAAGAAAACAGAAACCGCCCACGGCGTTGTATGAAGGAGGCGATGTGCAGAGTACGGAGTACCGTACGGAGTACTGAGAGTCTGAGAGGGAAAAGCCGTATTTACTCGGGCACACAGTAGGATCAAGCCAGTCAGGAGATAGCCATGGCACCTGTTCATGGCAAGACGCGATTTGACGCGACGGACAGCCAATTAAGCACTGGCCAATGACGTCGCGTATGGGACGTGACTTGCTTAGTCATCATAGCAGCTCCCTCAATCCGAACAGTTCGTCGTTCGTCGTTCGGGTCTTCTAATCATACAGCGCAATTGACTCGTCCAGGATCGGGCCACTCCAATACGATCAGCATCCCCCCACGAAAGAGAGAGGCGAATAGTCCATAGACGGTGCGAAAGTGTCTAGCGAGAGAAAAAAAAAGAGATGTCACTCTCCCGCCTTCCTTATCAAGGGCATCACAAGCTCGCCCGCAACCGGCCCCGATTCCTTCACTCTTCATTTCCTCGTATCTCTTGCCGTCCTAGTGGCGCAACAATGATAGGTGGCAGAACCCTTTATTTCCAGTCCATCCTCCGTTCTCGTATCTGCAAAACCCGGGGTTGAGAGCGTTGTGGCCACTGGCAGCAGACGAAATACTCCACGGCACATGACCTCTGCCATGCAAAGCTCATCCAGCCATGGTTGAACAACCCCCTGTCCCCTACTAAAAACGGGTGCTGCTAAACGAGGAAAGACTGCCAGAAGGCCAAAGAGGACCAAAGGGAAGGTGTAGCATGGGTTTTCAGACACAGGTGCCTCGCATGCTCTTATGTCGTAGTCGGAGCATTGGAGAACTGGAGACCCAGTGGTGCATGTCAGTGGCCAGTCATGTGCATGTGATTGGCTGTTGCAGTGATAGTAGCGGCGCGCTTGCCGTTTTCGACCCTAATGCACGGCGCCGCTCGTTACGTTACTTTGTGCGTCGCCTGGGCGTCCAGTAACAAAGTGACCAGGCTCGCTGGCCACAGGAGACTCGAATGCGTAATCCCCTGTAATAATGGAGCTACTTCAATGGCGGCCCCCAGAGCCAGGCCAGACGAGGCCGAGCCTGGCCAGGCCGGATCCACCAGCTGTCTCGTAGCACGTCCCGTGAACTGCCCACAGTCAGGGCAAAAAGGAGGCAGTTGCGCGGCACCTATCTGCTTGAGACGTCGCGGCGACTGTCGACTCGGCCTCGAACGCACCGTTTGCAGACACCGCTGTTAGCTGACGCTGCGTGTAGGCGCCGCGTCTTCCTGGCCAGCCTCGCCCTCTCGCGCCGTGTGCTGCAGTCGCGTCTTCGTTATTCGCACACCGGATCGCTGACATTGTCGCCGGCGTCAACAACGTCCCTCGTTTTCTCCCTTCTTGCCAGACTCGCAAATCACATTCCGCCCAGCCCATTGTGAACGTTGCATCTCATCCGTTGTTTTTTTGCAAGCTCTCTGGTCTCCCAGTTCTCTCCCATCGCCCCGTTCTGCAGCTGCGACAGTTGGCGCAGATAACGGTGCCTGCTTTTGACTCGTCCACCGACGACTTTTCTGCTACACTTGCCCGCTTTTTGGCGATCCAACGATTTGCCGCGCTCGACAATCTTCGCGTCCTCGAGCCACGCGCGGCGTCCGTCCCCCGAGCGACCCTCGTCTCCTTGCGCACTCTACGATCCGAGCAGGCTGCCGCTCGAGGCGGCCTTCCGGCTCTGGCCTCTCGGTGCTTTTACTCACACACTGTGCTTGTCCGGACACCACTACTTGCAACATGGACGGCAGCTCCTTACCTCTGACATCGAGACGCACTGACGGCGCTCTCCACCATGATCTAGACACTTCCAGCGGGCCAAAAACACCCTCTGCGGTCGATTCTAGAGACATACCGGGCAGTCCTGTACAATCGAGTCTGGACGACGGCTCTTGTCCTACTCTTCGGCCCCCCTCACCATCCACATTTCCCTCTGCGGATCCTACCGTTCCAGACTTGGACCCTGCCTCGGTCGCTACGTCCTCTTCGGCCTTTTCCCCTACGTCGCCGCCGTCCTCGTCCTCGGCAGCTACAATGACAACGACAACACCCACTCGCTTTCCAACAAGCCAAGTCCAATTTCGATCACATACGATTGCACCGTCGCCACCACTGTCACGATCCCCCCCGGCATCCTCTTTGCCCTCCGCGGCACATCCTGACCTGCAAGCGGACGATCCGTGTAGCAGTCGCCGCGCTCGGACGGCTCGTACCAGCGGCCTCCAGTCCTTGCGTTTGCAGACGGACATCCAGTCCGCTCTTTCATCCTCGGCCTCGTCTGCCCCTCGGCAGAACCCGGACCCCGTGGCCTCGAATGCGTCACCGTCCTCTGGCATTAATTCGACACCGGCCTCGAGCTATATACGCCCTTCAACACTTGTCTTGCAGCACAAAGGCTCAAGCACATCTTTACGGCCTGTGTCTCGCACACCAAGTCTTAAAACAGCAGGCTACCACGGTTTTGGCACTGCGTCTGCCGCTAGCTCCACCGTCCCGAGCCCCATAATCTCGGCTATGGGGGACGTGACCCCATTGCCCTCGCCACTGTTGTCTGGGGATTCGCCAGGGCCGTGGAAGAAGCTGGGCCGCTCCCCTCCTAACGAAGTCCCCATCCATCTGGTCACCGGGACGTCTGAATCTGCTTTTGTCACGACGAACGGCGAGTCCCTGACTGCTGCATTGGCCCATCATGCAAAGAGAAAGGCCTATGCTGAGCTGCTGGCCGGAAACCCAGGGCGACCACCTGAGACCGACCATGTGCGCTCTGATCTGCAACCAACGCACACACGCGAGAGGAGCCTCAGCGAGTATGTTCCCGACCCAATGCAGTCACCAAAGCGCATGGTCACCGTATCTGCCACCCATTCCAAGCAGGATGGTGGTCACAAACACGCTGAAGCTTCGTACGAGCCGCACATGCGCCGTGAGCCTCACCTCTCTGAAGCTCGGGGACTCACCCCCGTTGAAAAACCACCGACCCCGCCGCCAAGTGAATCGTCTGTGCTCCTCAGTGACGGAACAGCGTTATCGGAGCGAGAACAGGCCACTGGTCAGAGCCGGCACGAGTACTTTGAGGCACGTGGTCGGGATGATCAGAAACGACGGCGCTGGCGCTCTATCAAGCTGCTCGGCCAAGGCACCTTTAGCCGCGTCATGTTGGCCACTAACCAGATATCCTCGCCCGGCGAGGAAACGACCCAAGAGAGTCAAACGCAGGGCGTTTCAGGTTCGGCACCGCGGCTTCGTTACGACCGCAGAACACTCGTCGCAATCAAGATATGCGAGCACGGCCCGAAAGGTGGCGCCTCTGAAGATCGCATTGAGATGAGTCTGAAGCGTGAGCTGGAAATCATGCGGTGTATACACCACCCGTCTTTGGTACGCCTCAAGGCCTGGAACATCGAGCCAACCCGGGCCATCCTGGTGCTCAGCTATTGTCCCGGTGGCGATCTCTTCGATGTTGCCAGCGCTCATCGCAACATTCTCTCCCCACGTCTCCTTGCACGTATATTTTCCGAGCTTATCAGTGCAGTGCAATATTTGCATGGTCAGCATATTGTTCACCGTGATATCAAACTGGAAAGTGAGTAACATCTGCCTACCCTCCTTGACCCTCCACAACACTGTCGGTTGTAAGGCTATCAAAAAAAGGAAATGTATAGAGAGGGAATGGGGCACACCGTAGTCTTTGGGGGCCCGTCCACTGTGCTAACAAGTCTTCTGCGTGTAGATGTACTGGTCAACTTGACCCCGAAGGAACTAGCCGACGGTGCTATCGATTGGGGGACCTATCCATACAGCGTGACAACGCTGACGGATCTTGGGCTCTCGAGACGAGTTGCTGATGACGAGAAACTTGAAACGCGATGCGGGTCGGACGACTACGCTGCTCCAGAAGTTATCATGGGCCAGCCCTACGATGGCCGCGCAACAGACGCGTGGTCTTTAGGTGTCCTCTTGTATGCGCTTCTTGAAGGCCGCCTACCGTTTGATCCTAACCCCGGAATGAGTGACGCTCATCGGATGCGTTCGAGAACCAGCCACCGCATTGCACGTGTCGAATGGCGTTGGATTCGGTTTGCTGGTGATGACGGGGATCATGAAGGCGACGCTTCCAAATTTCATGCGAGCGGATTGGGGGGTGCAATGGAGATAACCGAGGGTCTGTTGAAGCGAGCCCGTAGCAGATGGACACTTGATCAGGTTGCGGCATCTGTTTGGGTTCACGATGCATTGGCTATAAAAGGGGGGTTGCAGTTCAGGGAGGAGGCAGAGGGGGAGGAGATTTTATGACAATCGCGTGAAGAGAGAGTGTAGGATTAGTAGTTGGTGGCGATGTACGGAGTAGACAAACATTGTAGTTAATACATATTTGCATGTTATATGCACCATCCAAAAAGTGCAAATGAGTGCCAAATTATGGCCCAGATTGTACCACAAGCATCCTCACACTTTTGGCATCACGATCAATAATATTAAGCAATAAATAGCACGGGATATATGAAAAAAAATTACTGTCTTAATTCAGATCTACATACGCAGCAATAAAAATATACCACGAAAGCCCATGTCGACTAAACATCATGTGAATGCAGTGTCGGGCTCAGCCAGCAAACAGCCATTGTGGCGACCATCAGAAAATCGCACAAAATACGGGGCATCATGGAAAGCAGATAACACAGCCAGTCCAGTCCTAACTCCAGTTAATTTTTATTATCCACCCAATTCTTAGTTTCTTGGTTCGTTCGCCGTAGTTGTTTAGTCAACCTCCTCCATGGCGCTGTCACCGGCCTCGGCGGCAACCGGAGCATCGGCAGGAGCGGCGTCCTCGGCCTCCGGCTCCTCATCAATGTTCAGGCCAAGGGAGACCAGCTTGTGGATGCGCTCGGCGAAGCTAGCAGGCTCGTCGATGGTGAAGCCCGACACCAGCAGAGACGTCTCGAACAGCAGCTGGACAATAGACTTGACAGTCTTGTCATCCTCGCCGTCGGCCTCAACCTTCTTCTTCAGTTCCTTGATGATGGGGCTCTCAGGAGAAATCTCGAAGGTCTTCTTGGACGACATATAGCTCGACATCGACGTGTCGCGCAGGGCCTGGGCCTTCATGATGCGCTCCATATTGGCAGACCAGCCAAACTGGCCAGTGCGGATGGCGCAAGGCGATCCCGTGAGCTTCTGAGAGACAACAACCTTCTCGACCTTGTCGCCGAGAATGTTCTTCAGAGCCTTAGCGAGGCCCTCGTACTCCTTCTCCTCAGCTTCCCGGGCCTTCTTCTCATCCTCGGTCTCCTCGAGCTCAAAGTCCTTGGTGATGTCGACCAGCTTCTTGCCCTCGAACTCCTTCAGTTGGGTCATAGCGTACTCATCGATGGGGTCGACCAGGAACAGCACCTCAAAGCCCTTGGACTTCAAGGAGTCGAGGAAAGGCGAACGGGACACAGCCTTAATAGACTCGCCAGTGATGTAGTACATGTTCTTCTGGTGCTCAGGCATCCGCGTGACGTAGTCGGCCAGCGACGTCTGCTCATCGCCCGACTTGGTCGAGTTAAAGCGCAGAAGCTTGGCCAGAGCCGGGCGGTTCTGGGTGTCCTCGTGAATGCCCAGCTTGATGTTCTTCGAGAAGGCGGTGTAGAACTTGTCGAACTGCTCCTTGTCCTCGGAAATCTCGGTGAACAGCTCAATGGACTTCTTCACAATATTCTTCTTGATGACCTTCATGATCTTGTTCTGCTGAAGCGTCTCGCGGGACAAGTTCAGGGGAAGGTCCTCGGAATCGACAACACCCTTGATAAAGCTGAGCCACTCAGGAACCAGATCAGTAGCATCGTCGGTGATGAAGACACGGCGGACGTAGAGCTTGATGTTGTTCTTCGTCTTCTTCGTCTCAAACAGGTCGAAGGGGGCGCGCTTCGGGACGAAAAGGATGGCACGGAACTCGAGCTGACCCTCAACCGAGAAGTGCTTGACGGCGAGGTGGTCCTCCCAGTCGTTCGTGAGCGACTTGTAGAAGGCGGCATACTCCTCCTGGTTAATGTCCTGCGGGTTGCGGGTCCAGATGGGCTTCTGCTTGTTCAACTCCTCTTCCTCAATCGTAGTCTCCGTCACCTTCTTTGTCTTCTTCTTCTTGTCCTCCTTCTCCTTGCCGTCTTCGTCGTCGCTGACCTCCTCGATCTTGGGCTTCTTGTCGTCGGAGTCCTCGGCAGTGGTCTCCTCCTCGGCATCCTCGTCGGGGACCTCCTTCTCGGTCTCCTTCTTGACGTGAAGGTAGATCGGGTAAGAAATGAATTCGGAGTGCTTCTTGATCACCTCCTTGACCTTGCTCTCGTTGAGGTAGTCAAGTTGCTCGTCCTTCAGGTGCAAGATGATCTTCGTACCGCGGCCGAGGGGCTCACCCTCGGTGTCCGGGAGGATCGTGAAGGTGCCACCAGCACTCGACTCCCAGATGTACTGCTCGTCATCGTTGTTCTTCGAGATGACCTTGACCTGGTCGGCAACCAGGTAGGCCGAGTAGAAACCAACACCAAACTGGCCAATCATGGAGATGTCGGCGCCAGCAGTCAGGGCCTCCATGAATTGCTTGGTACCCGAGCGAGCAATGGTACCCAGGTTGTTGACAAGGTCCTAGAGTGGCAAGTTAGCGATATCCCACACTACACCAATAAAATAGTTAAGCAGGCATTTAACGAGGTGGCAACAGAAGCCGACGAGGGTACTTACAGCCTTGGTCATACCGATACCGGTATCGCGGATGGTCAGGGTCTTAGCATCCTTATCAGGGATGATGTCGATCCGGAGGTCCTTGCCAGAGTCCAGCTTGCTGGGGTCCGACAGGGACTCGTACCGGATCTTGTCCAGGGCATCCGAGGCGTTGGAAACAAGCTCCCGAAGGAAGATCTCCTTGTTGGAGTAAACGGTGTTGATGATCAAAGACAGAAGCTGAGAAATCTCAGCCTGGAACTCGAAGGTTTCTCCAGACATCTTGGCGGATGCTGTTCAGCGCAGAACAGAAAAGCTACTGGTCGATTTGAAAGCTAGAGCGTAATGGTTCCCAGGTTAGCACATGATTCTCCTTTCCGTTGATTGGGACATCCAGAGTGCGAGAGGGGATACAGCGAGAGACACTCGTCGCAAATTTGAGTCTGCCTTCTCTAAGTGCCGGCGAGGCTGAACGCAGAGCTGTTGCTGTTGTTGATAAGGGGAAGTTGTATACTCACAGATGCGTCGGGTTAGACTGGTTGTTTGTCTTCTGAGGGAGGTGGAAAATAACCTAGATTGGCAACGAAAAGAATCGCGGACTGGTAAAGGGGTAATTGGTTGGGAGGGAGAGGAGAGAGTAAAAGAGAGGAAAGGAAGAGAGAGAGCTTTCGTCGAGCGTTACAGCTTAAAAGGGCAAGTTTTTTCTGCAGGTCCTACCAGCCTAGAGCTTTCGCTGGACATTCTACGGGATTCTACCAGTCTAGCCCCTAGAAGCTTCGATGATTGGCCAAGCTGTGCCACCATGGCAACCAATACGTGCAAATGATTGGTAGGATTGCCTCCTCTGCCTGGACAGTAAAGAGTGGGGCGAGAACCATTGAGGGGTGGTGCACTGGCTCTGGCTCGGTGCGCTCTGGTTGCCCTCACCTTTTTGCCTACCGAGGAGAGAGCCTACCTAATAGTTGAACGTTGTGGACCGTAGGCTCCGCAGGCTCTTACTCCGCAGAACGTCGTAGGTTCGAGAACGACGTGGATCACGATGGAGTGGACGGGGCGGACGGCCTGGCCACAGCAACTTACACAGACGTTGCGTTTACTTTTACTTTGCGTGGGAAACCGTGGCCGTTGCTAGCCAAACACGAAGCTGAGCAACGGTTTGTATGTCGTAGTGAGCCTGTTTGTTGCGGCTCTGAGGCGAGGCCCGTGAGGGTCGGTGTCAGGGGTAGCGGTTTGGACACGACAATACGCTGTCGTGAGTACGGCGTATTACTAGTACACGTGCGTTTGAACGTGATCCGCGAATTGACAACGAGCTGTGTGAGCGTGCAGTTTTCGGATTTGGGTGCTACGGGGCACATTTGATATCGGTTGGCGGTGTCTATGCTTCGCGATGCATGGTGGCTGGGATTGTATTGGCGCACTATGGCATTGTGTACGGCGCATTGCCTGGTATTCTAGTTTGCACATCCTTGTGCGACAGGGTTCGTGGCCTCTGCGCGACTCGCCGTGGTCACTCCTCCGATCCGGTGCGCATCACGGCGCCGCTCAGTTGCCGGTAGTGGCGATCGCCATAGAGCAGACCGAAGCGGGGAGCGCCAGCGCCGTCAACCGCCTCCGCCTCGCCATCTATGATTTCCAAAATTTCGCCCAGGACGACAACGTGATCGCGTACTGGAACTAGCCCTCTCAACGGCTCGTCCAGCAGTCTGCAGCGAAGCACAAAGAGCACGCCTGCTCCCTGGAGAAACGGTTGCTCGTGGTCTTTATGGAGCCCCGGAGGTCCATGGGGCCAAACGACCTGACTGTCAGAACGCTGCAGTGCACGGAGCGTATCGGCCGGTTGTGCATTCGGTGCTCGAAAAACGTCCGCAAGACGGCCCCCCTGGACATCCCCCGAAAGAACATGTATCATAAAATGCCTTGTCTTGGCAATCACTTGCTCTGTGCGGCTAGGGACTGCGATGTTGAACGTGATGACGGGGCTGGGGAATAGGCTCAGGGGCGCAAAGGACGACATCGTCAGCCCAACAGGAACTGCCGCTTCTCCTGCCGTGGCCGGTGTCGTGTGCTGTACATGCGCCGTGCAGACAACGACCGAGTCTGCCACGTGCCTCAGAATGTGGCGAGCGTGCTCCGGCAGCGGCAGAGATGCCGTGTCATCGTTTGACGTGATTGCATTCAGACTGTTTGTGGACTCGCCCGAAGGGCGACGGATCGCCGCGGAGGTCGCAAAGGAACGCCTTAGACGTGCGTTTTCACGCCAGCCATCTTTATCCCGTTGTATCGGTTAGTTAAGCACAAGACAAACGCCGCCGCCGTTGAGGCTAGGGAGGGCTACGATGAAGAGGGTGTACGTAGTACTCACGACCTCGTTCAGGCAAACCCTGCTGGAGCTGGGCAAAGCTTCCGAAACACCTGCATGGAGAGCCAGTGCGGCGGGGCAGCAAAGCTACGTTCCCAACTAGGCAGCCAAGAATACGACGGTTTCGCATCTCATCATCCCATAGGCGATGGGCGTGCAAATTCTTTAAGATCCGTACGAGCGTGACGAGGTCGTGACAGTTGACAAAATTTCGGCAAGAGAGGAAGAGCGGAAGCTCCAGAGTGGGTGGGTGCTTTGATAGGCCAGGGGGCCTCATAGTCACTATTAAGTCAATTGCAAGAGCCGAGCTACGCAGCGGGCATTCCCTGTAAACTGCCGTTATTCGTTCCGTAGTGCACCTGTGAAGTGTGTACTGTGCCAATAGGACCAGGCCACCAAATTTCTTCATCTATTTTAGGGGGGAAGAAAAAAAACCTAAGACAGAGCACGTGAAAACTAGCATGATTTTAAGCCTCCAAATAACGAACGACCAGATTGAGGTCGCGGCCGTCAACGACGAGTACAACAGTCTCATCGTCCTTTCCAGCCGACGCTCAATTCCACACGCGACCACAGTCCACCGCTCGCCGCACGCAGTTGTCCAACACGCGCCGCTTTGCTGCACCAGCTCTCGACAATGGCCTCCGCCCTTTGCGAGCGCCGTCTATGCGCCTATCCGACGTTTTCTACCATTTCTCGCACCCCAGAATTCTTCACATCACACGCGGCACAGCCGTGGGTGTCGACAGCACGGCCGCGGGCTTGCCTCCCTCGGCACTCGCCAATGGCAAGCGAGCGGCGGGATCTCTCGACGACCGCTACCCTACAGGCACGACTGGTTCAACGCCCACAGCGGCCATACCAATTCACGCAGTTGGTCCAACTTTCGGATGGCAGCACATTCACCGTCCGCACCACAAATCCTCACCCCTTACACCGCTGCAATAAAGACAGCCGCAACCACGTCATCTGGCAGCCATCGGAAAAGTCACTACGCAATGTCGAGGTTGACGAGGCTGGACGGCTGGCCGCCTTCCGCAACCGATTCGGCCGAGGCTGGGATTCTGCCGCAGACGAAACAGCCGAAGAGGCGGACGCCACGCAGCCGAAGGCAAAGGACCAGGCAGCCGACCTATCGGCAGAAAACACGGCCACAGGCAACACGGGTTCGCTGGACACGCTGGCCGATCTGCTTAGTGGCTACGCCGCAAAGGAAGAACCTACAAAACGCGGAGGACTGAGTGCAAAGGAGCAGGCAAGAAAGGATAAGAAGAAGAAGTAAGGGGGTACGGGAAAATGATCTGGGCTTTACGCACCAGGATTTTAGTATAGTATCCGGGGGGCTCATAGGATGACGAAAATCATGTGTATAACAAAACAAACCTACCGGCACGGAAGCCAATTACAACGAAGCCTGGCGTCTTCTTCTCTATGTACATTAAGCATAATACACAACAGAGCACGTCCTCTCTTTCCGCACTTCTTCTTGCCTTCAACTGTCGCCCCTCAGTATCGTTACTTTCACCGGCCTTCCTGCAAGAACATCCCCCCTCGTGTTTTAGTCGCGCACCTTGCACGAAGCAGCGCCATTTGTTATCGCTCGAAGAGCCATGGGTGGGCACATTACCTAGTCCGAGTCCTCGTCGATCCGGGCCCTAGCCCGGTCTACCGCCGTGTCTCCGGCTGGTTTGCTATTGCCATGAAAAACGGGGGGCCTATAAAAAAGGGCCTCGTCGTCCTCAGCATCGAGCTGCATGAGGAACGTCTCCCACTTTTCAATCAACTGCATAGCACGGTTAGTTACTACTTGTTCTTTCTCTCAAGATGTATGGCGCAGACTACGGGGAGAGAGGAAATGCAGGGAGATGAAAAGAAACCACACGAACCTCTTTTTGTGCCTCCACGGAGCTTTCTAGGAAAGTCTCAACGCCGCTCTTGAAATCTTCCACCTTTTCCTTTTCAAACCGGTCCAGTTCATTTCGCATTAAGCGGCCCATGTCTTCAAAGAGCAGCCTGGCTTGGTGCACTTTCTTCTCAGCATCAGCTACTTCTGCGTTGATTTGGTTGAGGCGGTCTTGTTGACTCTTGCCCTGCCGTAGAAGTTTGTCCTGGGAAGACTTTCGCTTTTGGAGCTCTGCGTCCGCGGTATGCCAGCTGTAGAAAGCTTTCTGGCGCTGTGAGAAGGCTTGCTTAATGCTGCCAATCAAACGAATATACTCATCAATGGTGATACCGAACGTGAGGACATCCTGTTGGGCTTGACGATCATAGACATCGCGAATGGTCATCTGCAAATCTGAGAGGGCCTCAAGGGGGCCTGACAAACCCGGCGACAGTTCAACAGTGGACAAGGCATGCAGCGAGGCGGAAAAATCTCCCGCGGCTTCAGCCATGGCCTTACGCTGGTTCACCATGGTGTCCATGGCCTTCAAAAGCGCTTTCAGCTGGTTTTCCAGTGCATCTAGGTAGATCTTGCGATCGTGGAACCACTTCAAAGTATTGTCAGCAGCGGCTAAAAAGAAGGGTGATAAGCGCAACAACAATGCAACAACGGCGACAAGAGAGGGAAACGCGAAAAGGCCGACTCACATCATCCTGCTCGACGAACTTGACACCTCCGCCAACGTTGATGCCTAGGCTGCTCATGATGCCCTTGCTTTCGCCCAGATTTGGTTCCTTCCGTTCCTTGTGTTTCACATCCACGTTGAACGCTTCACTCTCTAGGAAGAGCTTGAGGTCGCCATCGTGCTGCAGGGTCGGGTGCGCAGCAGCCTTGTTGAGCATCTTCTCGAGGGCCGCCCTTCTTGATTCTACGAAGTTGCTTTCAAAGCGGCCCATGGCCTGCTTCTCCGGCGGGGGAGGAACGACAACACCAGGGCTATTGGCATGCAGCTGGTTATACAGCCATAAGAAATCGCGATAACGCCGGTTAACAACGAATTCTCCTTGCTTGTAAGCCTTGGACGTAGTCTAGGATATGGCAGTTAGCAATGCACACATATGCCTTTCTTTATCCATGGCACCAAGCCCCCCGCGGGAATAGATTACCTTTGTCTTGACGCTGTACTCAATGTGCGACCCCGTAGCACCGCCAACCTTGTGTGGATCGCCAACGGTGATCAAAAACGTCGGTTTCGCGGCCTGCTCAACGCTGACGCTCGGCCGGCTCGAGGTTCGAATGGGGCTTGGCTGTGCTGCAGCGACGGGGGGCGGGGCCCTCGGAAACCTGCCATAATTGGCGTCGGCATCATCATCGTCGATGCGGTGCGGGTCCGGTGGCCCCCGTACTGTGCCACCCTGTGTCGTTGGCATGGTCGTACGCACTGGCAAGGACAGCTCCTTCAAGGGCGGCACGGGTGGGGACTCTAGCCCTCCAGCGACAGATCCGAATGCGGTAGAACCGGTGCCATCACCGCCAGCCTCTACCGGACCACTGCCGGCCGATCCTAACGGACCGAGCGGATCATCTTCAACAGCCTGTAGGCGCGTGGGTTGGGCTACAAGCCTGCGAGGTGTAATGCGCGACGATCGTCCTCCCGAAGAGGATATGGTCGATGAGGGGGTCAGGGAGGACGGCTTACTGGCCGCAGTCGATGAGGTCGTTGGTGCGTCGTCATCTTGCGGTTTCGCCGCGGAAGATGACGACTGAGGGGGGGTGTCGGCCCACGGAGCCTCTTCGAGGGGGTCCATGGCAAGCAATGAGTTACTGGTCGGTTAGAGATTGCGAAACGAGGACGCGAGAAGAACGTATGTGGCCTGAACTTACTGCTTGGGTTTGGTACTTATCACTGGCGAGGTGTGCTGTAGAAATTGGGAATCCGGGAACCAGAGGCAAGCAGGAGGAGCGTTGCGGGAGAGATGCTTTAGGGGGGCTTGTTTGGCAGGGAAAAGCTGTCAGGCAATGGGTGTCTTACTCCGTGCGGATACTGTTTAGCACGGTATTGTACAGCTACAGAATGACGCAGGCCGCCGTATTACGGAGAATGCTCCCCTGCAGGCAGACTGAGAAGTGCACTACTACTTGGTGGGGCAGCGTGCAGCCTATGTGGGCAGCTCCATTGGCGCACAGTGCGTCAACCCCCAAGTATTGGCATCTGCCTGCTCCGTTCGGAGTACGGAGTACTACAGTTCTCCACATATTGAGCTGGGTGACAGGGCCTGATAAAATCAAAAGTTTCCAAAGTACGACATACGACGTAAGACACCATGAGAACCAAGAAGATCCAAGACGAGCAAAAATAAATCTTATATAGGTGCAATGATAAGTAAGAAAGAAAGGTAAAAAGCATCTGTTATGGAATACTCTACTTAAAAAATTACGTTGCGCCATATGCCCTTTATGGACAGGCAATGGTGCTGGAACAACTCAGATTGGATTTGTTTTCTATAAGGAAAGAAAAAAAGAATAAACGCAGACAAAACAAAAACATACACCTGTGATAGCCAGCTGGAGGTCCTATTGCTTCCCAACTCTGCACCGGGCCGAAAGTCATTTTCAATCCCAACCATACGCCGTTCCCACGCGCATTGCACTGACCAAATATTATACATCCTGAGCTTTGTCAACAAATAAAGAGCGCAACAACGCCTTAATTCAATTTGCCAAGGTCCCGCCAGGCTGGTGATCGCTATTAATACAACGTGCCTTCTCCCCTCGCACGCTCATGGGTCAAAACAGCCACTTGCAACAACTAGATTCATCCTCGTAAACTCTGCGCGCACAATCGGCGTCTTTTTGGTGGCAAATGCGCTGATCTGATCGGGCGTTATTGTCACTTCCTTTCCCTTTTTCTTACCCGCCCCGCTGCTGTTTGCGTTTGCAGCGCTACCAGCCGTGGCTGTTGCCGTGGCCGGAGACGGCGGTTGGCCGCCAACTGTGATGCTGCGGTCCTGGGAGCTGCTTCCGGTTACAGACTCACCGCCTGCCCCGCCAGCGTCTGCTGGCTGATTTGATGACGAGGCTAGAGCAGAGCCCGTCGCTGCCCCAAGAAGAGCTGGCGTCTTACTGGCATCCTTTGGAAGATTGATATCCCAGAGGCGAAGAGTACCATCCAGACCACCGGAGACGAGGACGGTTGACTCGGCACTGAAGCTCAAAGACGATATGCCGCCCTTTGCGTGGCCCCGGCATCGTTTGATGCGGGTTCCCTTTGTGACATCCCAGATAATGATGTTCCCTCCAGTGTCAGCACTTGCGAGAATCCTCCCGTTTGGCGCGCATTCCAGTGCACTGATATAGTCCGTATGGCCAGTGAAGACCCGCACACAATCGCCCTTAATGACGGACCACATGCGGATGGTCTTGTCCGTCTCGTCGGATGCTGAAAAGACGTAAGTCCCGTTGGAGTGCCAGGCGATGGCAGATATACTTGTGTTGTGGCCCACAAGCAGCCGCTGTGCTGAGGCATGATCTTGCGTGAAAATACGGACGGTCTTGTCCCAACCAGCCGTCATAAAGTAGTGGCCGTGGGGACTCCAAAGCACACGGAACACGGGGCCCGTATGAGACTTGTAAACGCAGAGACAGGACCATACATCCAAGCTCCATAAACGGACGGTGCCGTCTGACGAGGACGACAAGAGAAGCTTCGAGTCTGTCTCGACAGGCGGTTGCTTCTCATCGAATGGGTTGTACTTGAGTCCAGATACGGCATCAGAGAATGAGAGCCCATACACGGGGCCCGAGTGTCCGACGAGCTTCCGGTTGTTTGTATTGTCTGCGTCCCCAAGCATTCTGCTTTTCAAGGCCTTTCCATCAATGCTCCAGACGCGGATGTACGAGTCCATCGAGCCGTAGGCAACAAGCTGGTGATCCTTTGAGAAGGCCATTGAAGAGACGCTGTTATCAAGCGAGTTAATATAGAAGAAACTAGCATAGATCGTAGTGGGGGCCTCTGATAGAGGTGGCAGATAACTAACCTTCCGCAGGTGTTGTGGAATGTGAACATGCACACTGAAACTGGGACGCCGACTCCCCCGGTCCGATCTTCAATCTGGAACCGATCCCGGCTCTCACGGACTTTTTGCATTTCGATCACAACATCTCTAGCACGAGACGGAGGGAGGGGGAGATCGGCACGTGAAGGGCCGTCTGTGCCCTCTTCTTGCTTAATCTTTGCATCGAATTCCGACACAAGAGACGGGACACCTGTTGCGGGAGGTTGTCGTTGGTCCTGTTCCTCAAGCTCGGCACGCACGTCATCTCGCAGTTCTAACTCCATTGGAAGTGGACCCAGTTTCAATGCTGCATGGGTGTCCAAGACGTCACGGTTGCTAACGCCTGTGAAGACACCGGGAATGCCCTCCTGAACATCTGCTTCGTCCAAATCGACATTTTGAGCACGGCGAGCAATTGCCTCAAAACTATATGGCTCGATCGGCCCGCGGGCAGTAGAATCGACCTGGCAGTACGTCTGTAACAACAGCGTGATGACACTGCCGCCTGCATCCTCCTGGCGCTCGAGAAAACCAAAAAGTTGGCCGCTAACATGCTGGTTGAGTGGGATGCGATATTTGCTGCCACGGTAGATCTTGGTTGTGGGATTCTCGGTAACGTGGATGGGGAGTTGGACCGTTTCAAACGCGCGCAAGTCGTCGGCGTGAGTGCTTTCAAAGTCGGGCCAGAGGTCTTTCAGAAACAGCTTGGACTCCTGTGCAAAGTTTTGCTCGACCATGTCTAAAAACGAGTAAACAAAAATAGGCCACAGCAGCTTTCTCAGCTCAAACTAGACAGGGAACGATCAGTATGTCGCAGTCATAGAAAAGCGTGCGGGTCCCAAAGTCGGCAAAGCCTTACCTTATACAAATCGAGCCCGTTCTCGATCCAGTCCTTCAAGAGCTGAAAGGCCTTCGGGTAGCGCTCAGGGCCCATCTCATCAACCTTTCTCCGAACCGGCCGGCCATCAGGGTTGACATTAGAGGACTCTTTTCTGAATGTTGCTTCGGTTTTCGTGAACCCCTTCTTCAACAGATAATCCGTTACCTAAGTAGACGAGCACAGTCAGCAGCATTCAGAGGCAATGCGCCCAGCAACCAGCGCCGGGCTCACTAAACGGTGAACTCACAATCTTGTTCAAATCAGATGGGGAGTTCGTGGATGCCTGGGATGGCCCCGCGCCACCAGTAGCAGAGGGCCCTGAGCCACCGCCATGCTGGCCGCCATGTCCATTCGACGCCGACATTGCCCACTCCAGATGCGCCGCGCCCTGCGTAGCGCACGTCGAAGTACTCTCGTTATATGACGGTTCTATATCATCGGTTGCACCGAATTTGGTCGGTGAATAGAGAGGCGTAGTCGTGAAAGCAGCGCGATGAAAGGAGATGGCAAATAGAGGAGGAGGGCTCGGTAGAAAATAGCAAGACTCGTTAGTTGAGAGACGCGTCAAGAGATGGGGGTAATGTTGGGTGCGCGTTTTTTTCGTCTTCGCTCTTTGGTGTGGTCGAGAAGAAAAAGGAGCATGCGGCGCTCTTGTAGGGATTGACAATGGATTCCGGTGAGTAATGCTTTTCAGGAGCGGCCGATAATACGTATGAGGTGCTGCTCGGCTCCAAAGGAATTTACGATTGAGCAGCTATGATTCTGGATATATGAATATGATATATATTGACTTATCGGGTGCTCCCCTTTTTGTGCTATCTACGGAGTATTAACTTGTTTGGCGGTACGGAGTACAATGTGTAGGTACCCAAGAATCACGTGATGTGTCCATAGATATTTGGACCTTCCGCTACGGCTTCGGCCTTGCTCTCCTTCTGTCGAATCTATGCCATTTCGCCAACACAATGCATTGTACGCGAACCTGATTTCCCACGACGTAAAGTGACATTGGCAATCCAAGCCTGTTGTTCTTGCTTTTCAAGCAAACGTCTTCAAATGGACAACTCAACGGGGAACGACACAGGTGACAAGCCACACGCCCACAGTGTGCATGAACCGTTTACGCTCGCCGAACGTTTTCAGCAGCTGGCTGAGATTGACAACGTGCGAGGCCCTCTCCCCATAATCTTCTCTTCCAACCCCCGAACCGGCCTCTATCTAGGTGTTTGTTTGTGATAGCAGGCGTCCTCAACTAACATTGTGTGTGTCTTTCGTATTCCTTGTTCCTAGGATACCATCAAGCTCCTGTCCCTCGCGAACGACACAATCCACCCGCTGTCTACTCCTGACAGCGCGATCGGTCAGGGTGCAGCGGGGGCTGCAACCGGCATGGCCAATACGGCGGAAGCCCACACCGAAACGCAGGTCGCGGCTTTCAAAGAGGCCATGGACAGTTTTCTAACCACGCTGCATTCTGTCGACGTGCGGCTCAAGCGGCAGATTTTGGGCCTCGAGGAGGCCGGGCTGATTTCGCTGAAAGAATCCAGGCCTTCCGGGGTCTCTCTGGAGCCAAACGGCGTTGGCGATATCGGCAGCCTGGATGTTGGCTGGTTGAATAGCAGGAGCAACAAGGTCGATCGCGACATGGAAGCCGAACTGTGGTCTACGATGAGGGTCACAGTGGAGCGTCTGGACCAAAATGAGCATGGCCAAAGAGAGGCGGGCGTCGACAAGTGATAATTATGCACATGTCCCGGCCACGCATGCAGAGGGACACGGATGGCTAGCGGGAGTGGCGTTTCGGAAACATTTTGAAAATGCCGGGTTGCGACGGGTACCGGATTGGCGTTTATTGGAACATGCGAGCATTGGCGCATTGGCACATCGGCGATTCGGTCTACTATGAGAGCTATCGGGTAGAAAAACAGAACTGCTGGGAGCCTCGGACTGTGGCGTATTGATCCGCCATGGCCTCCTGGGCGGCAGTTTATGTCGTACTCTGGATCTGTTTGCACTCTTCGTTCCCTGTGCACCTCGAGCAAGATCGCGTTGTACCTCGGACCGTTAATACCCGCACCGTGTAACAAGTACGGGCTGCGAACGAGATGTTCGCGCACGCAGCAATGGGTGCCGACAACACACGGCTCTCTTGTTTTTGAGCTGGGCTGGAATCCGGGAGTGTACGGAGTATCGGGGCTGAAACCGGCGTTTGGAGTAACGCGCCTGGGTAGGTTGTTGTGTCTTATCAGCGCAGAGAACGGGTTGCCTCGGCCAGGCTTGGACTCCCATTCGCCTGACTAGGCCCTGCACAACGCTCAGATTGGTATCTTGGAACTATGAACTCTTGGCGCATTGGGAAGCGTAACGAGATAAGATTTTAACACAGGCCAACCGATATTCCTCACTGTTGCTGAATATGGGCACCATTCCCGTATATCTAATAAATCCCACAATCTCAGCGCGCCTCTAATGATAGATGCGAAGTCTGTGTTCTGAGCAGCTGTGGCTTCTGGAAGCTTGGCGGCAAAAGGCGCTGCCACTCGCCCTTTCCATGCCGCCTAACCAGCCAACAACGACAGCGCCGCCACCACGTGGGACAAGACTGTCCGCCCATTCCCTTACCGTCGTAAGAACAGCCTCACGCCCAAGACATGCCCAGCCACGGCATTGCACACGATAAGGCACTGGAAGTACGACATACGGAGGTAGTAATACACCGTGCGTAGTATCTTACGTCGTAAGATACTGTGAGTAGAAAGCTAGTCGGGCTACCTGTATTACACCTAGGGAGGGTACCGACATACTGGGGACACTATTATCTTTGTATTCAAGTCGGGCAGCTTGTGTATCTTACCTTATCTTCACGAACCTCCCTCCCCTCCCCCTCCCCTCCCCCCTTACACCCCCTTTACCTCTGCCAACAGCCTCTCGACGTGATAATCTGCCTCTCTGCCTGCCGCCGACTTGTTTTTTGCGGTGTACGACGTAATACTCCGTACACTTCCTCATGCTCGTTGGCGTTGATCTTCTACTTATCGTATTTGCACTCTTTACACCTGTCCCTCCGTCTATATCACATGCATCCATCCCATAGCTGCTCTATTCGCCTGGTCTCTTATCGCACACGACCTGTATCCTACCCGTCTTCACCATTGCTTTCCCCAGTCTGCTCTCCCACCTTACTCGGCACGGCAACATCACTAATCTCACACATCGCACCCTCGGCGCAATCTCATTGTATGCTAGGTATGTGTGCCATGAACTCACCGGGAGGCGGAACCCCCGTTGCCACGGTCGCCGCGACGGCCATCGCCGCAACAGCTGTGCTTGCCCTGCTCCGATGGGCCCTCTACCCGCACCGTGTCAAGGCCATCACCAGCCCCCTTCGATCGATCTTACCCCAGCTATCGAGCGATCAGATAGCCCAGCTAGAGTATCCGCCCGATATCTTTCCCGGGGCACGGGATGTCACAACGCCGGTAAGTGGTTTCTCTCCCTCGTTCATACCAGTGCGCGTCCCTGCTCCCCCGCCTAACTTGCCTGGCAGTATGGCTCCATCCGTGTATACGAGTTCGGCCCTATCACTGGCCGCAAGGTCTTGATGGTGCACGGTATCTCGACCTCCTGCCAGACCCTCGGCCGCATTGCTCGCCAGCTCGTAGACTGTGCCGGCTGCCGAGTGATGTTGTTTGACCTGTTTGGCCGTGGTTTCTCTGACGGTGTGGGCGACTTGCCTCATGACGAGCGTCTGTACTGCTCCCAGATGCTGTGTGCTCTCGCCTCCTCGCCTCTGCCCTGGACTGGTGATGCTGCCTTTGACCTCCTTGGCTACTCCATGGGGGGCGGGGTGGCTGTCCATTTTGCGACTGCTTTCCACAGCATGATCCGGTCCCTTATTTTGCTAGCCCCTGCTGGCCTCATTCGGCCGCAGCGCTTTGGTGTGGCCGCCCGCCTCATCTTCACGTCTGGGATTGTTCCTGAGCGCCTCTTGGCATCTGTCACTCGGCGCCGTCTGCGTAGGCCACTTGCCAGCGGGCAGAAGGCGAGACAGCAGCGACTTTTGGCCAAAAAAGGCCCCTCGGCAGTGTCGGCCACGAACGAGGGTACAGCAAAGCCGCTCGAGATGGCCGTGGCAGAAGCTACAGACACTCGCGGCGCCGCCGCAGAACTCCAACCACCCGAGCCTCAGGGTGTCATCTGGAGCATGCAAGTGGGACGTTATGTTCGGTGGATGCTGTCTCACCACGATGGCTTCGTACCTGCCTTTATGAGCTGTATTAGAGATGCGCCGCTGGTAGGCCAGGAAGCCTCGTGGACCGAACTAGCGCGGGTCGTGCGCAGCGGTGATGAAACAGACGGGGAGCGCAAGCTCCCTCTATGCATTGTTCTTGGCCGCCACGACGATGTTGTGGATGCATGCGACTATGAAAAGGATGCACTGCCGCTGTTTGGCGGGCCTGAGTCTGGCGACGTGAACTGGACAGTGGTGCCAGGTGGCCACGACTTCCCCATGACATATTCAAGACATGTGCTTCGAGCTATTTTTGAGTTTTGGGGTGAGGGAGGCATCGCCCTGGCAAGGCTGCAAGCAGAGGATAGCAGGGAGCTGGCAATGGGTAAAGACACGATAAAGACGGGCCATAATACGGCGGCCGGCAGAAAGGAGAACGATAAGACGGAGAACGGCGCCTGCAAGCCGGCCAGTATGGAAAGCATTCTGTGACGACTTGCATGTCGGTTTGCTGAAAAAGAGACTTGGAAATCCACAATGTCGTACCGGGATCGAGACAAAAATACATCGGGTTTACTTGTCCATTTTCATTGTAAAAGCACGACCTGAAGTTGCATCATGGGCTGCTTGGTTTTCGGAGGATATTATATACAGTGAGTATAGATTGTATGTCCGCCACAAAGTCCAAAAGAGAGAGTGGTATACATAAATAAATATATACAAAAATTTAAAGACCGAAAAATTGGTCGAATATATGCCACGCAATTACAGGACAGCGCTGCCTTAGTCTATATATGTATGCAAAGGGAGTTGGGGGGGGATAGGAAACTAGGCGCAGCTCGTGCTTTTAAAATGTTGGCTGTTGTGTAAGAGAAAGGAGAGAGTGAACTGATCGAAACAAAAAAGACAACGGGAGAGAAGATGGGCGCGAGCTGGTATGACAGCAAACAAGGAAAAAGAGAAGGGAATGCAAAACCGGACGACAATAACTACTTGTCGAGGGCTTGGCTTTGGCACTGGGGTCGGTTAGCAGAAGAGCAGAGAAGTAGGGACAGAGCAAAGGTTCCTCTGCGATGTACAATAGTCAGAGTAGTATGGGGAAGGGGAGACACACCATGCTCCAATAAACGCCGCGCTGATTGAGAAGGCTGGAGTGGTTGCCCTTCTCGAGCACCTCACCGTCGCCCAAGACGTAGATCACGTCCGCCTTTTGAATCGTACTCAAACGATGCGCCACAGCCACAGTCGTGCGCCCCTGCGCGATGCGTTCAAAGGTGGCCTGAATCATCTTCTCGGTATCCGAGTCAAGAGACGATGTAGCCTCGTCCAGCAGCAGCACACGGGGGTTGCGCAAGAGTGCACGTGCAATGGCCACGCGTTGTTTTTGACCACCTGAAAGCGATATCGCCCGGCTACCGAGGTCGGTGCTGTAGCCATCCGGTAGAGACACAATAAAATCATGAAGGGAGGCATCACGGCACGCCTGGATTATATCGGCTTCGGATACGGTACTTTCATCAACGCCAAGCAGCACGTTTTCTCGGACCGTACCCTGGAAGAGAGCCGGTTCCTGGGCAACCAGCGATAGCAGCTTCCGGTATGTCTGGACGTTAACCTCGGTGATGTCACGCCCGTTGCAAAACACAGCGCCTCTTTCTGCATCATAGAAACGCTCGAGCAGCGCGATGATGCTTGTCTTACCAGACCCTGACGCCCCCACAATAGCCGTAAACTTGCCCCGTTCTATGGTTAGGTTGAGGCCGCGGAAGATGGGCACATTGCGGGTTGGGTAGCGGAAGTGGACATTACGCAGCTCGATGCAAGCGCCACGGTTGCCGATGCGGGCGTCGTCCTCCGCATTCGTATCCGGAATGCGTTCCGTCAGAGGCACCTGGTCGATGCTCTTAGTCTCGCGAATGCCGAGAATGCGGTTGGCCGCAGATGTGACCTGGGCGGCATTTGGTAGGAAACTCAGGCCCTGGCCGGCCGACTCAGCGCCTTGGATGGCAGCCATGTAGCAAACGAAGAAGCTCGTAGCGGAGTATTCACTATCCAGGACCAAAACATTAGCAGGCATCCAGATGCATACAAACAGGTTAGAGATATACGTACCCTGTCGAAATGAGACGGCCGCCATACCAGAAAATGAGGGCCTGGCAAGCAAGTGAGATAGCTAGGGTTTGTCAGTGTATTGAAGAAAATGGAAAAACTGGAAAAGTGAAAGGAGGATATGAGGGGACTAGACAAGAAAAGAAAAAAAGTAAGGGGGGGGGCGTACAGTTACTCAAGGCAAATATGAGAGTTTTAAAGCGCGCCTTTTTAAACGCGTCTTTCACATGTTCAGAAAGTAGCACCTCATACCGCTTGCAAATAACTTCCTCGAGGGTGAGCGCCGTGACGGTCCGGAAAGCATCAATGCTCTCGGCCGCCCACTTGGAGCTCTCCGCGAAGACAGCGGCATTCATGCTTTCAAACTCGATTTCGTACCGCATGCGGTAGAACCCGGAAATGAGCACCAACGGGACAACAACGGCAAAAGCAAGCAGGGCAAGTTTCCAGCCAAAGACGAACGAGATGATGAGCGAACCCACAATGGTAAAAACGGATGTCGCAGCCATGGACATGTTCCCACCAAGCAGCTGCCGCAATTGCTTCGGGTCGCCGCCCACATGGTTTGTTAGGGTGCCCGAGGCGTTCTTTTCGTCGTCAAAGAAGGAGATGCGCTGCTGGACGATGGACACAAAGTATTGCTCCCGGTAGATGGCGCAAATAAAGTGTTCTACGTACGTGGACACGTAGCCGAGGCCAAAGTAGGCGACACCGTTCCCGATGGCCAGGACGAAGAACATGAGCGCATTAAAATTGCCGTCGTGGATCACCTGGTCCATGGTGAGGTCAGGAATGCCTTCGACCACCGATGTCTTCGTAAGCTCACCGAAGATAACAACCAGCTTGGCGAAGAGAAACGCTTGCAAGGGGGACGCCGACGCAGCGCCGGCGGCAAATATGACCAGCGTAACATAATATGGAAAGCCGGATCGCTGCTCATAGAGTAGTCGGCCAAAGCTGCCAAAGAAATTCTTGTTTTTCCATGCAGAGCCGAGTGGCCCAACAGCCCCGGGAGGCGGTGCATCGTCGGCGTCGTCCAGGACATCATCCGAAGCGTCACTTGCGGCCTTCTTATCACCCTCCACCTGGCCGGTCTTGTCGTCAGCCACCGCACCCGCGACGTCATCGTCGCTCACGGCGATGGTTTTCTTTGCCGCGCCACTATCGTTCCCAAGAGACAACTGTTGCGCGGTTACAAGACGATGGTACACGCCGCCTTCATTGGCCAGCAGGCTCTCGTGCGTGCCCTCTTCGACGCACTGGCCCTTTTGGAGCACGATAATCTTGTCAGCCGATTTGATCGTCGACAGCCGGTGTGCAACGGTGATGGTTGTGCGGTTGCGGGACACTTTGTCGAGTGCGGCCTGGACAATGCGCTCGCTGCGCACATCGATGGCCGAGGTGGCCTCGTCCAAAATGAGGATTTTGGGCTTCTTCACAATGCTTCGGGCAATGGCGATGCGCTGGCGCTGGCCGCCAGACAGTTTAGCACCTGACTCACCCACGCGCGTCTGGTACCGATCCGGGAGGCGGTTGATAAATTCGTCGGCAAAAGCCTCTTTGCAGGCCTCTTCAACCAAGGCCTGTTTCTCGTCGGCGGGCGCGTTCTCGTATGTGGACCCGACCAAACCAAAAGCCACGTTGTTGAAAATTGAGTCGTTAAACAGGAACGGCTCCTGCTGCACGAGGCCGATCTGCGAGCGCCACCACTTGACATTGATCTCGTCGAGGCTGTGCTCACACGTTGAGACGGAGCCCTTGAGCTCGATACGGGGAAGGTCGGCGGCGACGGCCTCGGTGTCGTCATTCCCGACCAGACCGTCGCCCTTTTCGTTGGAGTCCTTGATTCCGCTTGACTTGACTTCTTGCTGCTTCTTTTTCTTTTTCTTGGCATCCTTTGCGTCCTTCTTCTGCTGCGTCTCGAGCCCCTTCTTCTCAGCCTCCTGCTGCTTGTCTTTCTGGATTACCTTTTCGATCATGTGTTGATCGCCCCGCAGGCTGTACCATCGCTCAACAAGACCGATGATGGTGCTCTTGCCAGACCCAGAGGGCCCGACAATGGCGTTGACCTTGCCTGCAGCCAGACGGATGTTAAGTCCATCGAGCACTTTGACGTGCGGCCGACCCGGATAGGCAAAATCGACGTCGGAAAAGACAATGTCTTCAGTGGCAGACACGTCGGGCTCGGTGAGGCGTCCGGCGTCGGGCCGCGGGGCATCGATGACGGCAAAAAATTCCCCAGCAGCCACCATGGCCTTGGACGCGGCAATCAGAGGCGTGGCAACACGCTCCATGGAGACGACAGTCGTGATGACAGACATGACAACCACGATGACAGTGCTGACGTTAGTGATGCGGCCCTCGCGGAACAGCCTCATGCCGAACCAAAAGGCCAGCGCAAAGCCGCCGTACAGCGAGAAGAAGACGTTGCCAAACATGGAAGCCAGGAAGGGCGCCATGTTCTGGCCATATTGCCGGGCTTTTTGAACCCACTCGCCATACTTGTGGGCCATCTTGTCTTCGGCGCCGCATGCCATGAGCATGCGGATGTTGCCAAAGGACTCCGAGGCGATCGAATTGGCAACGGTTTCGGCACGCGTCAAATTGGCCTCGGCCTTGACAACATGGGGCAAAATGATGGAGACGACGATGATGATGTAGAGCAAGATGGAGGAGATGACCAGCGTCAGTAGCCAACTGTAGGTAAAGGCAATAATAACGGATGCGAGAATACAGGCGGTGAACTCGATAAAGGTGCCGAGGTTCTCGGAGATGCCCAGCTGCAGGGTGTTGGCGGTGGAGGTGATGGTGTTTGCCGCGGCCCCGGAGGGCATGGAGTCCAAGACGTGGATGGTCTGGCCGAAGAGGCAGCACAAGTAGTCCAGGCGGATGGCGGCCGACATGCGAGCGCTGATCATGCGGAAGGAGAACTTGTTGATGTAGTTGAGAATGAACCGGGCCAGAAACAGAATGAAGATGTACAGAGACAGCCTATTGAGACTGCTCCGGAAGGACGCGGCGTCTAGGAACGGCCACGTTCGGTCAGGTCCTTACTGTCATGGGGGAGGAAACGAGTGCGGACAGAGAAATTGCTTACCAGAGCCATCACCTAAAGAGATACTGAAGTTCCCGACCAGCTTTCCGAAGACGACGTTCATAAGAGGAAGGGTCTAGGAGGTCAGGGTTAGCCGAGCAGCTGGGTCAGGCGAGACAGGGAACGGGGGAGAACGGGGAGAGCGGGAATGCCTTACTATGCCAGACCCAACAGAGGATACACAAGCGGCCACCATCAGAAACCAATCGACTTTCTTGGCATATGAGAAGACGCGGAGGAAGTCTTTGAAGGTCGGTTGGCGCTCCGGCGCGGCCCCGGCCGCTTTCGGAGGCGCGGGCGCCCGGTCGGCAGGGACGGTGCTGTCATCTTTGTGTCCCGCCATTTCGGCGCCGCCTTTGGCCACGGAGCCAGACGCGGTCAGTGCACGGCTGTCGTCAGCGGAGCCGGGCGCGGCCACGGGCAGCTGGTGGTCCTCAGCAGCCATCACGCCGTCGCGATACGCGCGTTTGTCGGTGTTGGACAGGGTGTGAGAACGATGAAAGGTGGGCCCTCGCAGTCGGTTATAGAGAGGAACTGGTACACGCGAGCACGGCCACCACCATGTTGAGAGCCGGCACTGGAAGAAATCAAGAAGGCGTCGAGTGGGCAAGCAAAAGCGTGGGACGGAACCCTGAAGAAATAAAAAAGGAGGAAGGAAGGCAAAGATACAAGGAAGGAAGGAACAGACGACAACAAACAGCAAAAGAAACAAGATCCCCTCTACTAGGGAAAAGGACAGAGATGCGGTCACTTTAACGAATTGGAGCTGGCCGAAAAAAGCATCTAAAAGGCTGTGACATAATAAGTTCATACAAGTAAGTACACAGCAGCCACGAAATAAGAAATAAGACACGGCGAGATGCGCCGTGGCCGACAACTGGATCCCGGTCTGCAATGGCGCGACAGGGGAAACACGGGGGAAATGGGAGCCGAATATTACGCCAGTACGACACACTGACAGTCTCCACGGGTCTGCCTCGCTGTCCTCCGGTGCTGGGTTTGGGCAAGGCTACAGTGCCTGGCATGGGGGGAGTGGGGTGGGCTTTCACAGTTTAGCGGGCGTGCCAAGAGGTGTGCCTTCAACGATGCAAGTAAGAACCTTACTTTTGTTATTCCGTGCGAAATACGACATACGGAGTACTCCATGCGACGTATTGCTGCAACGATTCCAAAGCAAGCCTGTCCTTGGTGGTTCTAGGCCTTATTAAGATTGCCTTCCTAGGGCCAAAGAGCAAATAAGAAATACGCTGGAAAACGTGCTACTGAGCTAGAAATTTTAGTGTGCTGAACTGCTCCCCCCCTCTAGCCAGCTCTTTCGGCCTATCGGCGGCCCGCCGGGGCGCTTTAAGAGTCCGAGAACGCCAACGTAAGACAGTCGCAGCGTCAGGCCACCCCAGGACTGTTCTGCCTTATCCTTGCCCGTGCCGCCTTGCTGCCTCGATGAGAGCGTAAGATACCTATTCTGGCCAAAACGAGATTGAACAGTTGGCAGTTCGTTTGATGGACATGCCCGCGATGGCCTGGCCAAGCAGCTTTTTTCTGACCCCCCATATATTGGAACGCATCCAGTGGCTTCTTCCCAGTGTGATCGGACCATCACCGGTCCTTCGTCGTGTGCACCTCAAACCGGCTAAAGACACAATCACCCCAACTTTCCGGGTCCATACCATGCTTCAAAACGTGGCAGCGTCGACATTATCCAGCATCCGTTACCCGGGAGAAGGAGGTCGGCTTAGGAATTTAAGACATACCGCCGAATTTGCGTGCTCCGGAAGAGCTGCTTGCAATCAATTCCCATGTATCCTATTGATTATCGTTGGCCTCTGTGTGCCATATATTTATTGCTTAAATGGACGGAGCGTCTGCCGGCGATATTCGGCGCCGCTCCGCTACTTGGCTTTGCTGTGCCCCGCTATTGCCGTCCCGGAGGTCAAGCCTGTTACGGGGTCCGCCGCCAGTCGGATGAGCGCCTAACGGTGATCAGCAGGCACGCGCAGAACGGAGTCACTGCGGAGTTCGAAGTTCAGGGACGACACTAGTTCCTGGCAAGTTGTTATTACCCCTAGCAAACCAACAGCCCTATCCCATCCTCACTAACCGTTCATCTTCCGTCCTCCGTCTTCCGTCTTCCGTCTTCCGTCTTCCGTCTTCCGTCTTCCGTCTTCCGTCTTCCGTCTTCCGTCCTCCGTCCTCCGTCCTCTGCCCCCGCTCCGACCCGCACCGATCCGCACCGATCCGCACCGCACACCGCGCTCGTACAATCTCGCCATATCCAGCGTCACCTACTTATTTTCGAGTGCCATTGTACTTACTTGTATCTTATCTTACGAGCAATGCAGCATAGCGTGCAGCTCTGCTTTGGCCGTGGCTCAGTCCATCCTCGCAGATAATGGCCCTGAGCGCTCGCGCGCCCCGAAGGTCAATGCACACGTTTAGCGTTTATGCGTGCGCATATTCTGTGGGACACGTCGTAGCGAAACGGACCCGTGAACGTTTCTGGTGGCTAAAGATTCAGCTAGTGCCCCCGTGAGCTCTAATTACAGAGTACTCGAGCCCCTTTTCTGGTGTCCCCTTCAGGATGGCGAACCCATACTCCGTAGTCGCATCCGCCTAGAACATATCATTTCCCGTCAAGGTACAAGTACCCCGTTATGTGGGCTATCTATGTGTGTGAATTTATTTTTGAAAGACCCCACGAGGCATGTATTCGGGATTCAACCTTTCTGATATCGTTTCTTACATCGACTTTTACAGCTTGTGAATGCAGGCATGTCGCCACATTTGTAACACTGGCCATCGTCGCGATGGCAGGGGAGCGCGTTCTAACCACGATATTATCACCATATGGGTCACACAATGCTCTATCTTCTATCTTACTCCGTACGGAGTACAAGTAAATCTCATTGCACTACTTCGAGACATGCGATACGACAACGTGATGAGAGCCTTGTCCTAGCCACAAAGTCGGGGATACAGCACGAGTGGGTATCTGGGTGGGAAAGTTTCTCGTGCCCTGTGCCTACTCCCCACGCTGAAGTACGCATGGTCTGACCTAGCCACATTAATGTACCTGCAGGTCGCATCTTACTTGTACGACCGGCTTGCAGGCTACTTCGTATCAGAAGGCCGTTTCGGTTGTGACTTTTGTCCTTACTTCCAGCCACATCTTTCAAACAACGTGGTTGTGCTAGATATGCGACGTAAATACATCATATGTACGGAGGTAGCACTTGCGAGATACTGTGCCCGGTGCGGATTACTGCCTTATACTGTGTCCTTGTAGGATTACTGGGTTTTGTCCATACGGCAGACTCCGTAATACTTAGGCTATGCCTTGTTTTACTCGAGGGGACAGTAAAGTTTGAGTCTGGGGTCGGACGCAAGATACAGGGTATCCCCCAAAAGCAGCCGTAGGATGTGTGCCAGGATATGGCCTCTGTAGCCCGCCACATCTCTCTGGGGACGTCGTGCAGGGTTCAAAGCTGTGCGCAAGGCACGGGCGGCCGGCCGAGGCCATAGAGTCCGGGGAACGAGCAGTCAGCCTCTGCGCACCCGGGCTCATTATGCATAAATCATTCATCAACGCATTTCGACATCGGCTTCTGTTCGCTGGTCCGACCTGGTCTGGCTAGCCCTTGTGCTTTGGTGCATCACGTCGGCATAACTCCCGTCCCGTGACATTACGTCTTTTTCGTTTGTGTTTTTGTTTGTAAACACAACTTCGTGGCATCGTACAGTACATCGGGCTGCTTTGATCTCACAGCAACAGCTACCATTTCACTGGGCGGGCTATTCTGATCAATTAGCACAAGCTGTCATCCCTGTGATCCTCTTCTGAGCAGGTATACTTACCGTTTTTGTTAACTAGCATTTGGCCCTTTTACTTCTTTCTCCTCTTTTTCTTTTCTTTCTTCTTCTCATTATTTCCCCCCCTTGCCTTTTCTCGTCTGTTATGTTTCCTTGTTTATCATATGGCTTTGTTTTAGAATATTGCCGACCAACGCTTTTCTCCCGGGTGGTTTAATTTATTTTCACCTCTCTATATTCACTACACCAGTCTCCTCTATCACCCCCTTCCTCCGGGACAAACTAACATCTTGACCACCCTCTAGTTAAAGCAAGGCAGGATGAGACACGCAGATGATTTTCAGATGTGCAGTCTCCGCACATTCAAGTACCGCGCATGGTGTGGTGGAGGCGTGCTCGCCTGGAGCCTGGCCAGGAAAGCCCGGCAACTCACAAAATGGATACGCCGCAGGGAGATGGATTTTTAGAGGATGCCCCTGGCGCCAATGTGGAGGGGAGACAAACCGATCTGTGATGTGCAGTGGCCGCGGAGGTTGCACAAGTAGTGATGTCTCGGTCTGTGACCGCTTGTGTAGGCGCGCTGCTCCCTTGCTTGCAGCTACTCGTGGCTGGCAGACTCCGAGGCAGCGCAAGGGAGTTGGTCCACATAATGTCATTGAAAACAAATAGAGACGCAAACTCAAACAAAATACCGAGAGAAACACAGGGGAATAAACAAAAAGGGAAAATAAATTCAGGGCCACAAATCGGATTCAGGTCAGCAGTTGCTTTTCCCGCGGAATGCAAGGGTTCTCCCTCCCGGGCATGGCCATGATGCATTTCTCGTCGCTCTTGTATGGCCAGGCTACATGCCGTGGAAGTATGTAGATACCCCCACCGTACTCCGCGCTACTCAAGGTTCGTGGCCGAGTGTGCTGCCGGGTTACAAAGTGGACAAAGTCGGCCGGGCGGTGGTCTGTCCATCGGGTAGTTGTTGTTGTCGCTTGTCTGGCTCGCCATTTCAATTGTTGGCCATTGCCCCCATTCCGCCAGTAATACCTACAATATCCGTCGTGCCTCGTTTTGCATCATGAGTCGCAGTTGGGCCAAGCGCAGAACGGTGTTGCACCTTCTCCGTTTGCTTTGAGTTCTTCTGGCTTTCCGAATCCCTAACAGGCAAGGCCGTTGAACTACTCGAGCGGCAGGAGCCCCCCAGCGTCCCGAGCGCACGCACCATGCTGTTGCGCTAGTGCAGGGAGCTGGCGTAGCACGCAGATGGCGTCCACGCTATTGCGAGGGAGAGCCACGAAGGTGGTGGGCGGGACCGCTTCTCTCCCTGTTCTGTGCATATGGGCTCCTGCCTCTTGCTTCTAGGGGCTGGGTCTGCCCCTGCCGCCACATCCATTTCGAACCTTTTATATCCAAGCGGGTGTGCAGATATTTACGGAGCAGCTGCGGCTGTCTTTTCACTTTCATTTATCTTTTGGACCCTGTCCCTCTCCTTGATCGTCCTCTCTGAATTTGTCTTTAGACATCTCTTTTTCTTGACTCTCCTTCTCGCCTCTCTGACCGGGACTCAAGCCTCGTCGTTAATCCGTCCATCCAGCCTGTCTCTCGCATCGATTCAAATACGACGTAAGATATCTTACACAGCACGCAGCATTCCGGGCTGCTTCCTCTTCGTTCCCGCGCTGCTGGCTTCTCCTACCTCTCTGGCCGCCACGAAGGATCGGCATCCTTTGGCATATTTCAGTCCCAGCCTTGCCAGGCAACTTCTTTGCCACATTTCGAATCCCCTCCGCCTGATCAACATCGGCTTCACGTCCCCTTTCTTTCAAAATCCTCTCTTCTTGAGCCACCGTGTTCTGTTTTCTGGACAAAACGCCCCTGGCCCAACCTGTTTCCTTTTAGAACACTTCTGCAGTGCATTCTGCTCTTTGCATTAGCCCAGCTATTTTCGGCCTGTTTTCCCGGGCAGTCCTCGTTGCAGTCTGAATCACGTCCAGGTGACCGGCTTATCAGCCTAATTGTCTCGATCCCTTCTGCTACGACTGCTACCAAGTGTTGCCCGGTCACTCTGTTTCCCCCTGTGCCCGGCAGAAGCCTTTTGTTTGGCGATTGCCGATCACGGGAAATCAACCCCTTGCAGGAGCATCGAATTGCTTCGAGAAGACAAGGATATCGAACTTTCAGCCGCAAGAGGACGGCACACGCCCGTCCTATCTTTATTCGTCCCATCCCGGGTCGCCCTAATCTTGGACTAGGACCCTCAAATACTGGCGGCCATTTATATCACACCCTCTTCCCACGGCATCTTACTTTGTTCTGTCAAGGAAGAGACAGACAAAGAAAACAACGCAGACATTATCTACTTTCGGCACCTTGTCTTCACACCCTTTCCTCGTCTACTTTCTCTACGATGCCGGGTCTTATCCCCTTGATGCTCAACTCTGTGGCGGCTGGGAACCGCTCCAGCGTCGTCTTTGCGCCGTCACAACAAACAAAACGCCATTCCCGTGGTCAGAGCATAAACCACCTACCTCTAGCCGTTCACTCGCCCCAGTCTCCGTCGTTCTCATCGAGCACATTCCCGGCCGCATCACATCGCGCTTCTTTGCCCGTACCACCAAAAGCAAAACCCGCAAAGCGCCTGTCACTTGCATCGCCATCTGCCCTTCCCGTTCTCCCATACATACCGGAAGACTGGAAACGTGCCATTACCGAAGTAAAACGGCAGCATTCGAACCGCAGGTACCGTGCTTGCTTTACACGGTGCAACGAGATCCTGGACAACATGAAAGACGTGGTAAGCTACCGTCCTGACCGAATCCCTTCCCTATTTTTGCCATACCTGCCCTCAAGGGACTTTATTTTCATGTGCCCTTTACCACGTGAAATACTGACAAGCTGCCGCAGTCCAACGTCGAGCCCGCATATCTGATTTCTCTCCATCTTTATGCTGCCACCGCAATGGAGATGAGCGCGCGGCCATTAAGCAGCCCCTCCACGTACCGCGCCGACCTTTTCCAGCAGGCACGGAATCATTATGACCAGGCCACCCACCTCATTCGCGATGCTGAAGAGTTGGTCCAATCCAAGTACCGGGCGAGCTTTTCCCTGCTTTCCCTATCAAGCCCACACTCGCCGTCTGGGTCCACTAGCTCCCGGGCCTGGACATCGGAGACTGGGCTTTCATCCCCTGCCCCTTCTGTGTGCTCCTCGGAGGACCTGAACGCCAGACTACACCAGTCGCATCTTCCGTCGCCGCCCAGCCTCTCGTCTTTGCCTAGACCCGCCAGGAAAAATGTTTCGTTTGAACTCCCCAAGGAGGACCCGCCCATCTTTGAGCCTTACATTCGCCCCGATTCGCCTACGCTCGGGTTTGATGATGAGTATTTCATCACCGGCTTTTCTCGCCAAGATCTGCCAGATATTCCTAGCTGTTCAAAGAAGTCGCCTATCTCCAGCCCTACTGTACACGAAGTCGACGACGAAGACGCTACGCCAAGGGCCTCAAAGGACGTTTACCGCTTGGGCCAGGGTTTCCTTGAGGTGGAGCCAGAATTCGACCGCCGGTCTTTCCAGCTAGACACCTCGGCAAGCCGGTACTGTGCGCATCTCTTCAACTTAAAATCCCGCCTTGTGCAACACAGGGCCAGTCTTGAGGCCGTCCTTGAGACGCCAGCCAGCAGAGAGAGCGAAATTGCAGACCGCAGCTCTACGCCTTCGGGAGACGATACACGCGCTCTTGACCGGAGGGCCCGCATTGAACGCCTACGCAAGAGTGGTTGGCAACGCAAACGCTTTGACCCAAGTCGATACGAGGCTCTTCGCAATGCTGCCCTCGCCGAGCTAAATTGATGTGCCGTACTTGGTTCGGTTCCGTTCAAAGTCTTGTCTATTCGCAGCGTCCGCTGTGTAATCGGTGCTACGAATAACGTTTTACGAATTACGGGTTTAGGAGAAATGACATTTTCATAATGGGTTTTGTGCTCTCTCTCGTCGAAACTTTCGGGTCGGCCTACTATTTAAGACCAATGTTTTCTATTACATTTTCTGTTCTTTCATTCATGTTTCTAATATACGGCATTGGGTAGCGGGAACCTGGGTTCTTTGTTTTGGGCCTTCAGCAAGGGTATTTTGGTCTGTTGGTCCTTTTCCGTGTACTCGCGGTTCGTGGTGTCTCGGTTATGGTCTCTTCTCGCCGGCTGTACACGTGTATTATATTGCTTGATTTACTGTGCCATTTTTTTGCCGCTATATGGATTTTGTACTACTAGCCTTGCCTATGTGCACTTCATTGACGTCTCAAATGGTAGTCCTCGTTTAATACGGAACTCCCCGTGGAGTACATGCGTTGTACGGCTAAGGCCGTTTCGAGCAAAGTTAAAAATTGACCGTTAGTAACCTGCAAAGCGGATAATAGTAGGAACTGATATTACAACTACAAATATAATGGCAATGACACAGTTCAGCAAGGAGCGAGGTGCAACTGCAGGGCCGATTAATGACAACCCAACCGCAGTGCGCCAGCGACGGCAAGAGTCACGGGGTGGACTCGCTCGTGTCTGTGGTAGTACTAAGATGTGCGGATGCATCTAAATATCTATATATTGTATGAACATGTGAGTATTGAAAATACATTCATGGTATATTATAGTCACGGTAGTGGACGTAGTAAGGCTAAGGGGTGCGTACGGTTAATCCGGTATCATTTTTTTCATCATTTTTTTTATTTTCCTCCTTTCCATCCGAAATAAAATAAAATAGATAATCATTATCTTACTGATTTTTTATCTCCATTGTCACAATTCTTCCATAAAAAACCACAACAAATATTTAAACGCAATGGAAACACTTCAATCGACGTGTGAGATGTCCCATATAAAATGGTAAGAAGGCGTGATAAGAGGCCCATACCAACAGACGGCGAAAAAACAAAACAAAAAAACAGGTGAAATGCCGATAGAAATATCATACCCAGCGGCCTAACGACCAACTCAAACAAGGTGCGTAACTCGATTCCGACTCGCCCTTTGCGTGCTGGCAACCATCGACAACAAAAACAGCATTCTCAAGGCGAGCCCTGCTTGCTGGCCTCTTCGACCTCCTTGCGTACTTCCTCCTGCTGACGCATCTCGCGAACCTTGGCCAAGACGACCTCGCGGAAAATGGCGCCCTTTACTTTTTGGATGGTCTGCCTGGTCCTGTCGCTGGGGCCGCTTTCAGCATTGCTGCTGCTAGAAGCCCCGTCGTTCTGAGCAGCCGCAGCAGCGGTTATCTTCTGGAGTGGTGTCGGTGTGTCAGTGTGCATATCGGAGTTTTCGGGGTCGTCTTCCTGCATCTTGAGCGACTCGATACGGTTCGCAAGCTTGACGAGTTCGATGCCTCTGCGCAGACGGGCCTTTGCCATGTAGGCCTTGATCTCGGGTAGCAAGTTGTGCTCGGTGGCACTCTCGCCGCTTAGCCACCTGTGCTTGAGGGCGTCCTGGGGGAGGTAAGTTAGCCCAATCGAAGTGGTACTTTGGACAAAGGATTGCTTAGATATACGTACCCCACTGCTCCAGCGGTCGTCCGGATTCGGCTGGAGTAAGCCGATGATGAAGTCTTTGGCGTCTTCGCTGACGTCCTTCCAGTAGCGTTCGTGGAACACGACGCGGGCAGACGTGCACTCCTCGATCAGGTCCGGCAAGTTTTCAGAACGGAACGGCGAATAACCACACAGCAGGGTGTACGTGATCACACCCATCGACCACATATCGACGGGCTTGCCGTGTCCCTTTTTGAGCATGACTTCGGGTGCCGCGTAGCCGAATGAGCCTGCCATCGTGGTCAAGACCTCATCCTTGCTGTCCAGCATCTTGGCAATGCCGAAATCAGCTAAGACCAAGTCAGAGTCCGCCTCCTTTGTGAGGTAGAGGAGGTTTTCTGGTTTCAGGTCTACAAAAAAAAGACCATGTCAGGCATACGAAGCGGCGCAGAAAACTGGTAGGATCCGGAGTTTATACATACCTCGATGCACAACGTTGTTTCTGTGCAGGTAGTCGACTGCACTAAGAACCTGTTTGATAGTCTGCGACGCATCCTTCTCTGTGAACTTGCCCTGCTCGCAAATGCGGTCGAATAGCTCGCCACCCGTAGCAAGTTCCGTGACGATGTAGTATTTGTCCTATCGGGCCATGTCTTAGCGACTGTTGCTGGTAGGGTGAGGGTTGCTTAAAGCAAAAAAGGGAGCATTGACATACCCTCGACTCAAACCAATCCACAAATCGGACAATGTGCGAATGCTTCAGATTTTGGAGAAGATTCAGCTCGTCGTAGACCATCTGCTCGTTGCCCTTGACATTCTTCTTCAGAATGACCTTGATGGCGACCTTGCCGGTTGGGCCATCTGCTTCGCGGACAATGCCGTACGTGCCTGCGCCAAGCATACGACCAAAGCGGTATTTGGACCTAAGAGAAAGAGCGGTGGGGTGTCAGCAGCTTCTGTGGCAAGGACAGTATATGCGACTGTGAGAAATGGATGGAGCTCGAACTTTTTGTCATAGCTATCGGGTTGGCCATGGAGGCGGCTCAGCATGCTGGAGACTGCATTGAAACAAGATGTTATTAGTCTTTGGCTTCCCCCAAGAAGAGCGCATGATTGCCGTCCCGTGACAGAGCAAAGCCCGGGAGAGGAGAAAGCCCTTCCGGGCAGAAGGTGGGAGAAAGGAGTCGGAGTGCCACCAGATTTGGGAGATCGGAAAGTGCGAAAGAACCCGGAGTAGGACAGCGGCGACATTGCAAGGTTAGGGAATGGCTTACAGCTCATCTTGAAGGGTATGGAGAGACCCCTTTGTGGAAGCGCAAGATAACACAGCTTTATAACTGGTATACGCCCAGGGTCCACGAGGGACAGAACAGTTGGGGGCGCGGGCTGGATGCGCTTTATGGGCAGCGACGAGGGGATGTAGAGACAGGCCCTGATATTGGACACAAGGCTGGAAGCCGGCTCCTTTGGGACTGGGAGGGCGGCGCCTGGAGAAAGAGGTCGGATGACGATAGAATAGAGTCAGAGGCGAGAGAGGCTGTGGACGGCAGCGACAGTGGCAGTGGCGATGGGGCAGATCTGAGAGTCACTTGGGCTGTTGGGCAGCAGGCGGAAGGGCAGATGTCGAGTGGGCAGCAAAGGGCGGCGGCAGCAAAACTCGACCTTGGCTTGTCAAGATCGCGAGCGTGTCGGCGACGAGCGGGGGCGAACGAATGGATTGCGAACGAGGAGTGACAACGGGAGGGAACGAAGGAGAAAAGAAGAGCCAGCTGGCGACAATAGCAGCGGCGAGAAAAGTAACGAGAATGGCGACAAGAAATACGGACAGAGAGTCTGAGCAGGGTTGGATCCAAAAAGGGCGGTCGCTCCTTCTTCCCAGGGATAGAGCAGAAACTAATGGCAGACAAGCACCAAGTGCGCGTTCGAAATATCTCGTCGGCTCAGGGTAGGGCACTGCAAGGACAATTACGAGGTAAGATACGAATGTTGGCGGCCGCCGACTGAGCTTCAGCCTGCCCGTTCCACCCTTCGCGAGGAAGGCGAGCGGATGGAAGGCCCTTTGTGCTGGCTCCGGACGGAGGATTAGCGCAGGCCGTAGCGCAGAGTCGAGGGAGGGGCTGCCGAGAAACAAGATGAAAAGGAGGGGCGGCGCCTTGACTGCGACGTAAGATAACGTGGGACAGGGCGGCTGTCTGGCTGTGCTGGCCTGGTGGGTGGCCTTGTTGGGTGGCCTTGGTGGGTTGCCTGGCTGGTCCTGCCCCACTTGACGCCGCATGCTGAGGGCGCCGCGCAGGGGAAAAAGAGGTTTGACGTACTCCGTACGGAGTACAAGTGCGGAAGAAATTAGCAGGTGCCATGGGGCTGAAAGGCAGGCACAGCCCCGCGCCGCAGTCTTTTCGCACTTCGCAGCTCTTTTCGGGCAGGATCGCTTTTGACGATGGGTCTACGACGAATACGACGTACTACACCCTATGCCATCATCACCAAGCCGTGTCTGCGTAAGATACGACATAGTCCGTATCTGTGCGCTCATCGACGAGCTTGTTGAAGTTGCCCTTCGTAAAAATATGATCACAGTACAGCATCTCACAGAAACGGTAGAAACAAGAATGAGATGTGCGCGAGGCAGAGCGTGGCTGGAACTCCGTTGCTTGTCAAGTCGAGCCGTACTTATGCTTGCCAGCTTCAGAATCTCGCGTCCCATAAGATGCTTGGATCACACAAGTCCTGCAGCTACCCGGTTCGAGGACAGACAAGGCCCAGGCACGCCAGGGTGCACGATCGCCGGCCGTTTGTTCCTTCTTTTGACTAGAGATCTCGGCCGAGTGCCTCGGCGAAGCAGTCATGGGGGTTTGATTTGCATCCTGCCTCGAAAAAGACGGTCTTACCCGAACGGAAAACGCACAGCTCCATGCCAAAGCCAGCCGGGGCCGAAGTTGTTGGACACATCGTGTACGGAGTACGCTCAGTGGGAGAGCTGTCTGTATTGTATCTTACACTCCGCGCTCCTTCCTCGATTTCGTATCTTAGTGGCTCTCGTGGCTGTTGTTCGTGGTGGGGCGCTAAGGGACTTCAACGCCCTGCTGACAGCAAAGGCCTGTAGGTTTCAGGGTCCTCTGGACTCTGCACGCGCTCTAGCCTTACGGTGTGAGGTTAAGTCCTCGCCAACCCCTGCAGCCCCGCCAACAACGACCGAACACACGTCTAGCAACGAACGGATGCCTATTGCTTGAGCTGGCCAACACCCTTCTCGGACTCCGAACATCTCTGGACAGACTCGAAGAGTATCTGTCCCGCACTCCTCGACTGCAAACTCCATCTTGATTTCCGCCTCGCATTCGAGCAGTATCTTGCAAGGCCACCGACGCGACCTACGAGCGACAGGCGCCTTTGACCGACGACAAAGCAGTCATATGACGCCGTTAGGAATCCGAGCTCCCAAAGAGGAACGCATCCACCTCACCCTCGCTGTCTTTGGCATCTCCGCTTAAACACACCCTGCCACGAGTCGCTTCAAGACGAGACCTGACTGCAAGTTGCTCGTCCCGACCGATCGCACGTCAAGACGGCCGCTGGCATCTCGTGATATTGCGAGTGCGAGTACGCAAGCACGGGCTTTCTCCACCCCCTTCTCCGCAGGCTTTTGGTACTTCAAGGGTCCCCACCCGCAAAGCCACAGCTTGCTGCGACATTCCCGTGTCCTGTCTTTGTTCGAGTGCGAGGGTGCGCACGCAACGACCACCGCGTTCGAGATACCGCAGAGGAACTCGTGTTTTACCTACCTTTGCCAGCTCGTGCCACCCATCCAGAAGATATGATCTCCGCACAGAAGCGGCTGCAGAAGGAGCTGTCTAAGGTGAGCCGCCCCCCTCCGACCCCGCTGCCCGTGTTGTGGCAGCAGACGACCCTCGTGTACAGTCGCTAACCAATGTCGGCCGTTGGGCTGTTGAGTGCGAACCTAGATCAGCAACACCGGCCTGCCCCCTGGGATCACACTCGTGTCGTCCGAGAACCTGGAAGAATGGATGGCCGACATCCAGGTCCTTGACCAGAACCCCCTCTACCTAGACCAGACCTACAGACTGAAGTTTAGGTTCCCCCCGACCTACCCTATTGGTATGTGCCGTCCGCTCGGCGGCCTGGGCGTCGCACCTGGAACACGCATCGAACGCTCTTGCTGACTGTCGAACAGAGCCGCCAGAAGTCGTGTTTCTCCAGCTCCCCGACCGGCCGATCCCCATGCATCCGCATATCTACTCCAACGGCATCATCTGCCTTGACCTGCTCGGGTCACAAGGCTGGAGCCCTGTTCAGAACGTCGAGAGTGTCTGTATGAGTCTGCAGAGCATGTTGACCGGCAATACAAAGAATGAGCGGCCGCCGGGCGATGCCGACTTTGTCCGGACCAACCGCCAACGGCCCCGCGATATTGACTTTTACTACCACGACAACAAAGTATAACAGCAGGTGTAATACGGCGCATTCGTACAGCGCCCATGTCCTATATACATACAATGGACCGGGCTATTAAATGTTTACTCGTCGAATAATTGTATTTTTCAGCCGCTCAGCATTATTGTTGTAACAAGAACATCATTGTCTTCCTCTTGATTCTTGGGACTCGAGATGTCGTCGCAATACGGCACGTGTCGGACATGGAGATTGGAGAGATTGGCGCAGCACTGTTTCGCAAGGTGTCAGCGAACTGCGCTGTAATTACGACATACTCTGTAGGCTGTAACAGCCCTCACAAGGCCGAAGCGCCAGGTAAGATAGCTTTTGGGCGCTATTGGTGGGTTCTTCCAACGCCTCTTTACGACGTAATTGTTTGAGCACAGTAATACTGCGACGTAAATACTCCGTACTCCGCAAATTGCTTGTCTATTATCGGCCAACAGCCGCCAAACATCTACAGAGCTCCCCTTTTCCCGCCACCGACGAGCTCCAACAGTACCCTATGAGAGGCTTGTCGTTCGCGCCTCAACCAGCAAAACCCCCTCAACGGCAGGCACACCCAATTGCAGCTTCTACAGCTTCTACAACTTTTACAGCCTCTCTTCTTCTCGACTCACCCACAAACCTCCCCTGACCTTTACCGCAGCTTGCTGTGAGTCGGGCGCAGGCGAGGAGCGCTTGCCATGGCCCCTCATGTGGACTTTGATACCGGCGAGGTGAGGGACAAGGCGCGGCGCGATCTGTTGTACCTCCTCGAGGCTGTTCGCGGCAAGAAAAACCTCGTTATCGAGAAGAGTCTCGCCGGTCCCATAGGCACCGTTGCCAAAGTCTCGACGCTTCAGGACTATGGCGTCGACAAGTTTTTCTTTCTCGAAAACGGAAATACCGACACGAGCCAGCGCAATGTCATCTTCGTGGCCCGTGGCGAGTGCGGCCGTGACGCACAAATCATAGCAGGTGCTTACTTCCGTCACATCAACACCCCTTCTTCTCGTTTTCCTCATCCTGCTTACCCTTATCCTCATTCATGACGTACCTGCTAATGCGAACCCTGTTTCATATCTTTCTAGACCAGATTCGCAGACTGCAACGAGAGAGCCAAACCGGCCACGACTTTCACATCTTCTGGGTGCCTCGCCGGACGCTTGTGACGGATACTATACTCGAGGAAGCTGGCGTGCTTGGCGACGTGAGCATATCTGAGCTGCCACTATATTTCTTCCCTCTCGAGAACGACGTACTGTCGCTCGAACTGGAAGACACCTTCCAGGATCTTTATCTCACAAAGGACCCGACTGCGTCTTTCTTACTCGCCAAAGCTCTCATGGGCATCCAACAGCGCCACGGCCTCTTCCCGCGCATCATCGGAAAGGGAGACAACGCCAAGCGTGTTGCCGAGCTGTTAGGCCGCTTCCGTCAAGAGTTGTTGGCTGGCGAGGACGTCGGCGAGGCCAACAAAATTGGCCTCATTCCAAGCACCACAACCGAGAGCGTCATCATCATCGACCGCGAAGTCGATCTCGTCACGCCGCTTCTCACCCAATTGACATACGAGGGCTTGATCGACGAGCTATACGGGATTCAGAACAGCCAGACCGATGTCGACTCGACGATCGTTGGTGCAGCCGCGGCACCGACAAGTGCTGGAGGCACTCAGTCTGCCTCTGCCTCTGCTAGCGGAGCTGCGTCTTCGGGCGTGCCATCGGGGACCCGGAAACGAAAAATCCAGCTGGACTCGTCCGACAAACTTTACGAAGAGCTTCGCGACGCCAACTTTGCCATTGTCGGAAGCCTGCTCAACAAGGTCGCCCGCCGACTCCAGAGCGACTACGAAGGCAGACACAGCACCCGTACCACGGCGGAACTACGTGACTTTGTTCAGAAGCTCCCAGGATACCAGGCCGAGCAAGCCAGTCTCAAAATTCATGCGGGGCTGGTCGAGGAGATTTACAAATACACCCGCAGCGACGAATTCAGCAGCCTGCTCGAGGTCCAGCAGAATCTAGCTGCGGGCGCCGACCCATCTGCACAGTTCGACGCCATCGAAGAACTCATCGCCCGCGACACGCCGTTGAACCAGGTTCTGCGCCTTCTCTGCATTTACTCCTGTATTTCGGGTGGCATCAAACCCAAGGAGTACGACCAGTTCCGACGCTTGATCCTGGAAGGATATGGTTATCAGCATCTTCTGACGCTGCAGAACCTGGAGACATTACAAATGTTTTTGCCAAGATCCTCGCCGCTGGCCGGTATGATTCCAATGGCTGGCTCGGCCGGGGCCGCGGGCACAAAAACCAACTACACGTTCCTTAGGAAGCAGCTGCGGCTCATTGTCGACGAAGTCAGCGAGCAGGACCCGAACGACATCGCCTATGTATACAGTGGGTATGCGCCACTTTCGGTGCGGTTGGTTCAATGCATCTTGCAGAAGCAGTATCTTTCGACGTTCACAAAAGGGAACGGCGTCACCAGCGGTTCGCAAGGCTGGCGCGGCTTTGACGAGGCGGTGAAACACGTGCGCGGCCAGACGTTCGATATCCTTCAAAAGGGGGAAGACAAGGCCGTCAAGGCGAGGGCGCTGCTGTCGGGTAGCGGAAACAGAAAAACCGTGTTCGTTGTCTTCGTTGGCGGCATCACCTTTACCGAGATTGCAGCTTTGCGATTCATCGCACGGAAGGAAGAAGGTGAGTGCCCCCCTTCCCTGCGACCAATGTTGTCTGCTTACAGAATACTGAAACGATGAAAAAAGGCCGGCGAAGGATTGTTATCTGCACGACGTCCATTGTAAGTGGCAACAAAATGATGGCAGCTGCTGTCGAAACTGGGTCCTTCAAACGGGATGTCGGATTGGACGCCGCGGCGGCACCGTAGGACGTCGAGGTACACTGTACGACGTGCCCTTAAAAAACAGGAAATGCGAATACAGGGAGTTGTGGCGACGTGTACAAAGGCTGCGACGATGCGCGTCGGTTCTTGTTGTAGATATGTGTATTTTGTTTGCTTGGATCAGAGCACGGCGTTTTCGATGCTCACGTTTTTGCTTGGAAGAATGCTCTTTGAATTATGGACTTAAAACAGAATTAATTCACCAGCCAATTGTCGAAACCCGTCAACCTGCAACTGAAATCAACGTAAATCACGTGATAAAAAGCTACCAGCTTCTAATAGTCTTGTTGCTAGGCAAATTCCACGCAGGGGCATTTGGGAGGGAAGGAGCCAGTAACAGGCCCAAACAGACGCTATTTAATGGAAGAGGATGTGGTTCGACCAAAGAGCGCTTTGTCTCCAAATTGAGCCTCCACGCTCACAAAGACTCAGAGAAGAGCAGTCATTACAGCAAAATATTAGAACATCAGAACGATAAATCGCCATAAGCCACGGCCAGGAGGATGTGCTCACCCTACTCTGGCCACGCATGCCTCTGGTTTGAATCGTCTTCTTTCGCGAACGCCGCATTTACCGACTGCCATCGAATGGCATGAACCGAAGCAATTCGACAAATAATCCGAGCACTGCGATATCGATACGAACCCGGAGAAGAAGGACTGGGAGGCCAGGCTGACACGGCGTGCAGCAAGCCATCTGAAGGACAAAGAGCGTGATATCGGAAAGCCCGTTGTTCTTGCCTACTTCACTATTCAAGCTCTCAATCATTTTTGTGAGATCTCCATGCCTCTTTACCTCTCACCCAACCGAGTTCATGACTTCAAGGTGTTTCAGTGATCTCCAAACAGACCAGTGCCTTCGTCGATACCGTGCCTAGAACTTTTCTGTGTCTGACTTTATCTCTAGTCAACATCGCTGGGACGTGCTGTCTTTTCTATACCGAATGCCGTAGCTGCCCGGCTACTATTCAAGAAAATAGGAGCGCTTCGCCAACGAGACTGGAAAACCTACAAGGTTGGCTCTCTATTTTGCCCGTCAAAAGTTTTGTGACCACGCCTTTTGGCGCGTCTCGTCATATTTTAAACGGACTATCTCTGATCGCGCTGGTATACTTATGATGGGGCTGTCCATCACGGAGCGCCGCCTTCCTTACAGCATACCCTCCGCCCACACACTTTCGGCCGGTAGCATACAGTTTACCCAACGTCACCGAGACTGAAAGTTTTAAGATATACACAATGGACGGCAGTACCGCACTTGGAGTCCGTGATAGGGCTAAAAACTCCGATGGATCATCCCTGACGAACCTCGGCTCAACGCCTGACTTGCCTGATAACTACAGAGAATACCTCTCTATTGGGGTAGGAGACTTGGCTACTGAACCAACAAACGAGCCAATTTCAGAGTCGGCGACAGGGATACTGGTTTCAATATCTCAGCCCGTTGCCTTAACTACTGGCAGCGAGGCTGTCTTGCATACACGGTTTAAAAGCTTGTCCGACCAACCAACGAGTGCACCAGCAGCCAAGGTGTCGAAACAGGAGGATGCTGAACCGGCGGGTGACTTGGCCGAGGCAATACGGGCAACCTCGAGCCCTCCAACTGGTTCATCCAAAGACGTCTGTCCCACAGCCGCCACGGCTTCGATTAGTGTTCAAAACGATTCCCTGCCGGGCATACCAAAGCACCACCACACCTCCGACTGGCAGAGAAACTCTGAGATATCGCAAAAAGATGGCCTCTCGCAAAATACAGAGTTACTTTTAACGGAACTGGACCCGTCGGCCAGGGAGTCCCAGAAACGAACCGATATACTGGGCATCGAACAGTCCGAGAAGATCCTTTTTAACGCTCCCGCCGGGGTTCTGCCTTCTACGTAAGTGAATTTTCTCACCGCCTAGCCGTCCCATGACATGACGAGCCTCACAGTTCTGATTCTTACATTTTGGGGCCTACTTAGAATTGAGAATGCGCAGGCCTCACCTGTGCTCCGGAGAATCACCTCACAAGACGGTATGCAGACCACAGCGTCATCGTCTTCGCACATGTCCGGTCCAAGCTCTGCTTTCTCGGAGATCTCTAGCCAGGACGAGACGTCCCTAGACAGCAGTGTTGCTTTGTCGACTACCGTGTTTGTATCGCCCAGCGTGGTAGCCGAGCCGACCGTTCACACCCCTCAAGATGACGTTATACGAAGTACACATGGCGCACAGAGTGCACAAGGCACAAAGGTCCTGAACAGTCTACAGGATGTACGAAACGTCCCGGCCCATCCCTCCTCGTCGTACAGTTTATTATCATCTCCAAAGAGGGCCTCAATGTCAAGACGACCGACGTTTAAGATTCGGCCAAAATCATCCATCCCCTCGGACCTTACACCGCAGGAGTATGCAGGACAGTGCATCGCCGCAGCTGAATCTTCCAGACTTAATCCCTATGCACTACACGAAGAAGAGCATGCAATGCTTCGTTATCACATTAGCCACGCGCAGGTCACAGCATACCTCAACATCCGAAATGGTATTCTCCGGCTCTGGCTACGGAAGCCTAGTGCTGCCATTACGAAGAATGAGGCCATGGGTTGTGCCAGAGATAAGCGCTGGTTCGGCGCCGCCGGTGTTTGCTTTGACTGGCTTGTCCGCCGAGGATATGTCAATTTTGGTTGTGTCGATATGAAGGAGCCACCAAAGGACAAGAGTGCAACGGGATCACTGCCGAGATTAGAAACTATGGCTACTCCCCTTCCACACAAGCGAAAGAAGACCATTGCTATCATTGGCGCCGGAATGGCTGGGCTTGGCTGTGCTCGCCAGCTCGATAATCTTTTCAAGCAATACCACGACCGGTTTATCGACCTTGACATGGACGTGCCGAATGTCGTCATCTTAGAGGGGCGCGATCGAATAGGCGGTCGAGTTTATTCGCGACCATTCCAGGTCCAGACTCGCCATCGACATCCTGACTTTCACCAAAGTCGCTGCACTGCTGAAATGGGCGGTATGATTGTCACGGGTTTCGACCGAGGCAATCCGATGAATACCCTTATTCGTGGCCAGTTGGGTCTAGGATATCACGCCCTACGTACTGCGACAACGATATACGACATCAATGGCAAACCGGTCGACGAGGTACGGGACGGCTTGGTCGAGAATTTGTTCAATGAATGTCTCGACCGCGTTAGCGAGTACAAGTTCAAAGTACCTTTGCCGAAGGTTGTTGAAGGCAACCATGCCTTCATAGATGACAGTCGTGACAATTCTTCAGAAGGACACCCGACCATTGCTTTCGTCGAAGAGATTGAAGCAGCGAGACCATCAATGACGGTGGCCCCCGACGTTGCCATTGCAACGGAGGAGCAGACGACAGCACCACCGCATGCGACAATGAACGACACAGAATCGCCGGGGCCCGAAGGAACCACTGCAGGACAGGCGCCTAGAGCTGAAGAACCTTCACAAGCCGACCTGGTTCCTGTCTCTTCAGACCGCCTTACCGGGAGAGCGCATCTAGAACCTGGGACGCACGCTACGCTGAATGCAGCCCATAAGCTCAAGAGTATGGGTTGGTCACTGAAGCCAGGAGTCCTCGAGTCAAGAGACCTAAATCTTGACCTTGCCTCCAAGACGCCGAGCGCAACCCTTGGCTCTGTCGTTGAAGATGCCATCAAGCAGTACGGAGAGCTGGTCGATCTGAACTCGCAAGATTTTCGGCTGCTCAACTGGCACATTGCAAACTTGGAATATAGCAATGCCATAAATCACAACTGCCTGAGTCTCAAGGGATGGGATATCGATGCTGGGAATGAGTGGGAGGGAAAGCATAGCATGATCATTGGTGGATACCAGAGTGTACCTCGTGGTCTGATGCTTTGCCCTACGCCCCTGGATGTTCGGAGACAGATGGCGGTGAAAAGAATCATCTACAGCGAGTCCGATAACGGTGCCCATGCTGACCATGTCGAGCAGAAGGAAGCGCACAAGTCACCCGTGGTCATCGAGTTTGAACATGGAGGTACGTTTGAGGCCGATTACGTCGTCAGCACGATACCCCTCGGAGTCCTGAAGCATGGAAACGTCGAGTTTGATCCTCCATTGCCAGGATGGAAATCGGACTCTATTGGCCGCCTCGGCTACGGCGTGCTCAACAAGATCATTCTCACATACCGCCAGGCATTCTGGGATACAGAGCGTGACATCTTTGGTGTCTTGCGGGAGCCTGCCAATCGCTTCAGCCTCGATCAGAAACAGTATTCTCAGCGACGAGGCCGCATGTTTCAATGGTTCAATGTTTCCAGGACAACAGGTATCCCATGCTTGGTAGCGCTCATGGCTGGCGATGCCGCATTCGACACAGAGAAGGCTAGCAATGACGAGCTTGTTGCTGAGGCTACATCCGTATTGCGCTGTGTGTTCGGTTCCGGGAACGTTCCAGAGCCTATTGAGGCTGTCGTGACAAGATGGTCTTCTGATAAGTTCTCACGCGGCAGCTATTCATCAGCGGGACCCAACATGGAGTTCGGCGATTACGATTCCATGGCTCGTTCTGTGGGGAGGCATCTTCATTTCGCCGGAGAGCACACCATCGGGACGCACCCAGCCACTGTTCATGGTGCCTACCTATCGGGCCTGAGAGCAGCATCGGACATTTTCGAGGAGCTGGTAGGCCCAATCGATATCCCGACGCCATTGATACCCTTGAAGGAAACTTTGACTTCTGCTATGAAGCGAAAGCTCACCCTGGACGAGGACGAAGGGAAGGCTGGCGATGAAAGTAGTGGCAGCATCAGCACTAGCGGTGGCGGCGGAAGTAACTACCGGGACGCAAAGGCAAGCAACCGCAAGCGTCTGGAAGCAAGAGAAACGCGTATTCAACAGCACATCTACAGTCAGATCGGAGACCGACCTTTGCAACTTCCGCGGATGAGTGAAAGCTCTTACTCACTATTCAGTAAGGCAAACTACGAAAGAGCACGCAAAAAATGCGAAGAAGGCCGACGACCTGGCAAGGGCCGCTCTACCCCAAACGAAGTACGAGTTCTCACATCGAAGATGTGGCGCAGCGCCAGTGCAGAGGAGAGGCGCCCATTTGCAGACCAGGCGGCGGCTCAAAAGCAGATCTACGAGGTGGCCCTTGGTGATTACAGCCGGAGGGTCGCTGAGTGGGACCGACGTGCCGCAGAGCTGTGCGCCGCGTACGAGAAAGGGCATCCGAAGAGTAGCGAGCAGGATGCTGAGCGCACGCCGCAGACATTATCCCCCTCGGTCTCAGATCGCGTCACCACTACGCCAGACCGCCCAAGTCCTAATGGCGGCCGTCGACTTCGGCGGATGGCCAGTTATCAGGCAGGAAATGACAGCGATGTGGATATGAGCGGTTGACTTTTGCCCGGGAAGTTTATCGGCTTGTGATTATCGTGGTTATCGTGGCTTCTGTCTTTTTTTTTGGATTTCTTTTCCTTCTCGTGCTTAGTACTCTCTATATAATATCATACCATAATTCCTTTTTGACCTCATTCACTTTTCCTGTATTTTGTATTTCACTGGGACGCTGGATGTGGAACGGATGTTGGGGTGTATAAAGAGTATTGTGCCGATGGAGAATGCTCTTCACTGATACGCCTTACTATATAATAGAGTTGAACCTTATGCCTAAGATGCTCCTTGCTTTATTTGGCATGTACGTCGATAAGCCGGCGACGTTTAAACCGTCTTAGAAATCAAAATAGGCCAACATGGACAGTGTTGCACAGTATTGATTTGTTTTTTACAGTTCTCGTCACTTCAAACCACACCCACATTGCATGGAAAATCAGGCCGCGAAAAATATGCCCTAGTAATACAAACTTCTTTTATTATCCCGAGTACCAATGCAGCTTCTGTGCTCGCGGCGGCTCGGGTTAGATCTGGGAACTCATGGTTTGTTTCGTTCCCGCTCTGTATACAAAGGAAAATAACATGAAATTTAACAGACAGAGAAAAGAAGAAGAAGAAAGATGCGGTTTCATTTTTCCAAGCCCAGAGAGTTGTGAATAACAAGAGAGGCTGAATGAATAAAGGATGCGCTCATTTCATCTCTGCAGTTCTCCCTTGGCTCCTCATTCCTACAAATACCTCCTCGTCTCTGCTATCTCCCGCGCCTTTATATATAATTTACATGTCCTCGGAAGCAGTGGCACCAGTGATAATCTCAACCAGCTCGCCCGTAATGACGGCTTGGCGAGTACGGTTGAAGAGAATCTGGTACTTGTTGATCATCTCGCCGGCGTTCTTGGAAGCGTTCTAGAGAAAGGGTGTCAGTATATGGTAGAGCTTGCGAAGAGGGTAAGGCGAAAACGTTGTGGCGTGTGTAGGCGTGCAAACTTACGTCCATGGCGTTGCGGCGGGCGGACTGCTCGCAAGCGTGGCCCTCAGCTAGAGCCCAGAAGATGGAGTTGGCCAGGGCGTACTCGCGGAGGTTGGGAAGCAGGGCTTCGTCGACCTCGAAAGCAGAGAAGTTGGCTGTACGACATGTTAGCTGGTGGTCTCATGTGGCAGCTGGAGGGGCCGTTGGAGGTAAAGTATGGAATTTGAAAGACATACGGGAAGCGGCAATGGCCTCCTCGGAGAAAGCCTCGATCGTGGTGGCCTCATAGGTCTGAGCGTTCACGAATTTGTTGTAGATGATCCGGATCGAGCTGTACTCGGTCGGGAGTTGCACAATCTGGTCGGCGATAGCCTGAGCCTCGGCAAAGGTGGGGATGTCACGGCCAACGCCGGCAAACGACAGAGCGATGTCCTTGCCGTTCGTGCGCTGCAGCTGCGCCTTGCACTTCTCGCCCAGAATGACGAGGTCGTAGGACGAGGCAGTGCCAGCAGCGGCCTGCTCGGCGAACAGCTTCCGGATGGTGCGAGAGAGACCCGAGTGGATACCGCCGCAAAGGCCCTTGTCGGAGCTGCAGACGACGAGCAGTGTCTTGTTCTTGTCCTCGCTGGCATCGAGAGGCTTGGTCTCGGCCGCGTTGAACACCTCGTTGGACGTCTCGCCGTAGTTGCGGCTGTCGAACATGGCGCGCTGCGCACGGTTGAGCTTGGTCGAGGCGACAATCTTCATGGTCTTGGTGATCTTCTCAATGTTACGAATGGACTTAAGGCGGTCCTCGATCTCGCGGAGCGTGGCGTACGATGCCGCGGGGGTGGCGGTCGCGAGGCTGCAGGCGTGGTTAGTCTTAGTCGTCCTTTGCATATCTCATGTTGCCAAGTCTCCTCTCAACAATGCGCCACATCCCTCCTCTCTTCAACCGACAAGCCATTCGTAGCCTGTCTCTGCTCTCTGTAGCCGGCATCATCTGCCCCGTCGCCCAAAGCCATGAAGCGCATGCGAATGTCACCCGGTGCCGGCCACTGTTCCCATGTTCCATGTTCCATGTTCCATGTATCGTGTATCCAAGCTGCACCTACCGAGAAGCCGAAGCTCCAGCCCGCAGAGCTGGCCGTGCCGCTCTGGACAGCATTTTCGACGAGGAAGGGGGAGAGGGAGTGATCGAGACGTCGTCTAGGAGATGGCGAGATCAATTGGTCGCTGGTGGATGGCGGCCAAAGATTCAATGGATAAGGCGTGAGGTCGATGCGGGTGAGAGTGAAAAGAGCAATGTTGAGGTCTTTTTTCATTTGGCCCCTACTTTGTTTCCGCTTCTTCTCGCGCTTTTCCGGGAAGTCTTTGCCCGCCTGTCCGTTTTTGCCGGCTACAAATCGTGCAAGCCACCACCGCCACAACCCTGTCTCCTGTTTGGCTTGGCGGCTCGCGTTGTTTCGGCATAATAGGCACGTGACCGACCCACTGCAATTTCACGCTCGTGCTGGACAGATTAGTCATGCATCCTGGCTGCGCGCTTGGCAATTTGAAATGGTCAAATTCTTCTCGTTGGCTGGGATGTTTTGAAAAGACCCACATTGGCTTTGACGCGACACTGCCAAACTAAGTACCAATGTTCCAGCACCTCAGCGAGCCAGTGCGCTCCTTACTTTTTACGCAACTGTAAGATACCACGGTGGTTGTAGACAGTGTCTGAAGCTAATGGAAATAGCCTCAGAACTTCTCGGTCTTTCTCGCAGCTTTTCTTCCCTTGCCATTCCTCGCCCCCACAGACAGGTCTGGCCTGCCGAGCCTTCATATTTGACCTCGCCGCCCACTTTTCCGCCCACCATTCTGCGCTGCCCTCTCTGTGCCTGCTGGCTGTTGTATCTTAGCTCTCGGGGCTCGCATTGATTGGCCTTTTCAGCCTCCAAAAATTCTGGCCCTTTCTGGCGGCCTTTCTCACGTCCCTTCCCGGCCCATCTCTGCTGGCTAATTCTTTTGCCTCTTCTTTCTCCTTTCTTTCATTTCCCTCCCCCTTCAACTATTCAGGTGCGGCTTATTGTCTGCATCAACCTCGCCTTGAATTACGATCTCCTTTCCTTTCAACGGTCTCTCATCCCTCCCGCCCTTGCTGGCTAGACCAAGCTGTGTGGGTGGACGCTCTGGTTTTGCCGCGGCCTCGATTTTCCTCTCCCGCCTCTGTTCTTTGCACCTCACGCGTCGTGCCGCCCAAACTCGAAACCGTCCCTTTTCCATCTCTCTCGCCTTCCAACGCAAACACCCGGGCACCTCGTCATTTCCACGACGATGTCAGACAGCTCAGAAGACGACCGGCCGCTGGCCGCCTCAAACGGACATGGTGAGTTTACCTTCGATACCGCATCCACAGATGTTGCCAAATCAACCTTGCAACTGGCTACGCCACCGTCTACATCCCCCTTCTTGTCGTGCCCTCTGCCCCGGACTCCGATTCCCCTACCTCAGGTTCTCCTGCCTTTGCCAGCTGTTCTTCCTTCGGTTTCTTCTTCTTCTTTTGTTCTCCTTGCTGACCAGGCCGCTTCGCTCCTCTAGTATCCGCTGCTAGAATCTCCAAATCCGACGATATCGCCATGGACAAGTATTCCCCAAACGTCAAGATGGCCCCCCCAGGGGTTTCCATCCGACATGGCCCCGTGACTGGCACAAATGGTCTTGCGAAGCGAAAGTCACGTACATCGATCGACCAGTCGGTCAGCTATAAAGATGAGTCGGATAGCGACGATGATGCGCCGATGGTAAGTTGCGCCCTTCTTGTAGCCAAACCTAATTTCGTTAAATGATGGCGTTGGCTAACGCGTTGTATAGGCCAAGCGCCAGAAGTCCAAGTATGCCGAGTCCGACAGCGAGGACGAGCCGATCGTGTCCAAAAAGCATTCCAAGTTGCCTTTGTCGATCAACGATACGCCCCTGATCAACTCTGGTAGCGACAAGAAGCCTCTGGATGTGCGGCTCTCGAACAAAAAAGCCAAAATCGAGCAGGCAGCCAACTCTGAGGCCAAGTCTCTTCTTGCAAACGGTTCAAGCAAGGCAAAGCGGCCATCCAACGGCACGTCGATCTCCAAGCGGCCCCAACCTGACGATTCGGAGGACGAGGTGCTCTCCAAGCCTAAAAGGCGACAGTCAAATGGCACTACACCGGCGTCGTCGAAGAAGACGAATGGCACCAAAGGGAAGGACGAGTCGGACTCGGACGTGCCTATGGCCAAGAAGAAGACACCGACCACATTAAAGTCTACTGCGAGACCATCTGCCAAGCCTACTAGTAACGGCAAGAAATCCGTGGCGTCCACTCCAAAGAAGGCGGCAACTTCCAAGGCCGCGAAGAAAGCCGAGAGTGCCGAACCTGGCGACGATGACGAGGACGAGGAAGAATACCGGTGGTGGGATGCACCAAAAAAGGAAGACGACTCAATCAAGTGGACAACGCTTGAGCATGCTGGTGTCGTCTTCCCCCCACCATACCAGCCCCTGCCGAAGCACGTTCGTTTGTACTACGACGGTGTAGCCGTGGACCTGCATCCCGAGGCAGAGGAAGTCGCCACCTTTTTTGGCTCCATGCTTCATTTGACCGTCAACACCGAAAACCCGACTTTCAAAAAGAACTTCTTTGCCGATTTCCAAGAGGTCTTGAAACAGACAGGTGGCGCAAGAGGCCCGGATGGCCAAAAAGTGGCTATAAAGGACTTTGCGAAGCTCGATTTCAAGACCATGTTCGAATACTACAAGGCCCAGTCCGAAGCGAGGAAGAACCGATCGAAGGAAGAGAAGAAGGTCGAGAAGGAAGAGAAGGCCAAGCTCGAAGCCCCGTATCTCTACTGCAAGTGGGATGGGCGGAAGGAAAAGGTTGGTAACTTCCGTGTCGAGCCACCTGGTCTGTTCCGTGGTCGTGGCGAGCATCCCAAGACGGGCAAAGTCAAGAGGCGTGTCATGCCCGAGCAAGTCACCATCAACATCGGCAAGAATGCTCCTGTTCCCCAGCCGCCCGCCGGCCACAAGTGGAAGGGAGTCCAGCACGACAACAAGGCGACATGGCTAGCTATGTGGCAGGAAAACATCAACGGATGCTACAAGTACGTCATGCTGGCCGCGAACAGCGCCGTGAAGGGCCAGGCTGATTTCAAGAAGTTCGAGAAGGCTCGTGCCCTCAAAAAGTACATTGGCCGCGTTCGTGCTGATTACACACGGGAGCTCAAGAGCGATGTCATGGCCGACCGCCAGCGCGCCACTGCCATGTATCTGATCGATCGATTCGCATTGCGTGCCGGTAACGAGAAAGACACCGACAACGAGGCAGACACGGTTGGCTGCTGCTCTCTCAAGTACGAGCACATCACGCTTCAGGAGCCCAACACGGTGATTTTCGACTTCCTAGGCAAGGACAGCATTCCGTATTACGACGAGGTGACGGTGGACCGGCAGGTGTTCAAGAACTTAAAGATGTTCAAAAAATCACCGAAGGAAGACGGCGACGATATTTTCGACCGCCTGAACGTAAGACGATGCCTCCCCTGTGTTGTGTTTTGTTGACCCAGACAAGCAGCATGCTAACTAACATCCGCGGCTAGACCTCCCAACTCAACAAGCATCTGTCCAGTTACATGCAGGGCTTAACGGCCAAGGTGTTCCGTACCTACAACGCGTCATACACGATGTCGAAGCTTCTTCAGGAGCTCCCGGTCACCAAGGTCTCCATCGCCGAGAAGGTGAAGCTGTACAACGACTGCAACCGCAAGGTCGCCATTCTTTGCAACCATAAACGAACTGTCGGAGCCAGCCACGAGGCGCAGATGGAAAAGATTGGTGACCGTATTAAGGGCATGAAGTACCAAAAGTGGCGGACTCGGATGATGATTCTGGATGTCGACCCGAAGCAGAAGAAAAAGAAGGGCGCAGAGTACTTCGAACGTGACCCGGAGCTCACGGACGAATGGGTTCTTGAACACCAAAAGTTCCTCGCCGAAGAACAACGCACCAAGGTCACCAAGAAGTTCGAAAAGGACAACGAAAAGCGCACCATCGACGGCGAAAAACCGCTGCCGGAGAAGGAGCTTAAAGAGCGTCTTAAGAGCGTTGCAGAACTCGAAGCCAAGTACAAGAAGGAGAACCGGTCGAAGAAGGTCCAAGCCGAAGGAAAGGCCCCGTCTGTTGAAAAGTTCGAGGCGGCTGCCCAGAAGATCGACGAGCGCATCCACACCATGGAGCTTCAGGCGGCTGACAAGGACGGAAACAAGGAGGTTGCGTTGAGCACCTCGAAGATCGTGAGTTTGCATCCCAGTGCTTTGAAATTTGCTTGGCTTTCTTGGTGAAGAAGCAACTTGTGCTGACAATCGTGTTTTTCATAGAACTATATCGACCCTCGCCTCACCGTGGTCTTCTCCGAGAAGTTCGGTGTCCCGATTGAGAAGTTTTTCTCCAAGACGCTTCGCGAAAAGTTCAATTGGGCTATCCAGTCTGTCGGAGACGACTCCACGTGGGAGTTTTAAAGCGCTTCCGCGCCACATATTGTTCCCTTTGTTCTCATCCATGGCCTTTCTCAAAGGATAAAAAACACCCCCCCCCCCCTCCTGAACTTCTTGCAGCGTTACTGTTTATATCTTGTCAATTACTGTTCTGTTTGCCTCTTCGGAGGGTACGGGGTTAAAAAAAACTTCCTTACCTGTCATCTCGCTATCCATTTCCTTTCTTTTGGCTTTCCTCGTTGCTTTTCTCAGTTGGTTTTACTCTTTGCATTTAGAATTATTTTATTAAACTTCGGTACAGGCCCGCGGGCCGGCTTCTCGCAAAGCAGGCGGCATCGATAAACGTGGACGGGGCGTTGGAGGCTAGATCAAGAGGGCGATGGATTTGGCTACGGTGGTATGCAGCCAGAGCCGGAGACAAGGGGGTTTGAATAGACCTGGAATGGGGGTTAGGTAAAGAAAGCCTTTGTCATAGAAAACGTGAAAAATAAAAATAAAACTAAAAATAAAACGCGGTGTGCTCACTTCACAGGTGTTATATTTATATAAAAATACATTGTCGTATTCTACTACACGGGTTTGAAACTATCTCACATATCTTTTGCATGCGACCGTGGATGTGATAAACAAGTAGATTTGAATTAGATATACTATTATGTGTGCGGCCCAAGAATAAGTAACAGATCTTGACGCACTATATGCAGTGTGCATCTTGCATCTCGTCTCTATATATGAATGTGGGATGCTCCAGTTTAACGCCAGAAAATGTAGAAGCAGTGTTATCAATCAAGCCAAGGAAATGTTGTCCGCCGTGTGTGTCCAAGAGGCGATCCGCGCCCCGTTCTATCCGACCTTTTTGAGTTGTACCCGAACGTATGTGCGCCGATGTGATGTGTATGTGGTATCAAAGGAAATCATGGGGGTAAGAAGAAGAAAAGAAAAAAGAGATGGTGAAAGAAATTATCGCCAAAAGAGAGAGATTCCAAAGAATACGCAGCCGCACAGTTGCAGCACGATGATCCATAGGCAGGGTGGTCCTATAAGACTGTTAGCGATTGCCCGATGTGCGTATATCAAACAAAAAGGAAGAGAGAAAGAGAGAGGGACTCACTCGTCGTATTGGAGCTAGCAGGGACAATCTTGCCGCTCGACGTCATGACCCACCCGCTGGGAATCGTGCTGATGGCAGTCGATGTAGATGAAGAGACCCACGGCCAACCAGTCTCAGTAGAGGTGGCGCCGGCACCAATTCCGCCAGCCGGCACAGTGGGTGACAGGGACGTGGCTGCGGCCGCCGTTGCAGTGGCCGTTTCGGTAGCAACATCGGCGCCTACGTTGATGCCGACCTGGCCATCGACGGCCTCGATGGACTGCCAGTCGCCAGACGTGTTGGAGTAGATGTATTGCTTGCCAGTCGAGTAGTCCGTCACCTGGATCGACTGAACGACCATGGAGAAGGGCCCCTGCGAGTAGTCGGTCGGTCCGCGCGCCCACTCAACGGTGCCCTCGGCATTCGTGGCCGTGTCGCCGCCCGACCAGGCGCCGAACTTGACCTGCATTGGCGTCTGCGGGTACTGGCCGGTGGCGGCGTCGCCGTAGTTGAGCGTGCGCACCACGGTGCCGGCCACGGACCACACGATGCGGTCAGCTGTCCAGTCAACGGTGTATGCGATGAAGTCGGCCTGGTTGTTGGCGGCCGGGTTGAACTGGCCGCGGTTGTACGTCGTCGTCTCGCCCTTGCCAAAGTAGTTGGTCTGCACCTCGGTGCTGTCGGCACCGAGCCACTCCATGTCGATCTCGTCAAGGTCGTCGGACTGCATGACAAGCGAGCTGACAATACCGGCACCAGGCGCGCTCTTCATGGTGATCTGGACGCGGCCGAACATGATGTAAAAGATGCTCGACAGCTGGGGCGCGTCGCCCGATTTGGCCACGGTGAAGGTCGCGCCATCCGAGCCGTAGGACACGGTTCCGCCGCCGCTGGCCGTGAACGAGTTGACGCTGCCTTTTGTGAAGTCGACATCAATGGCCATGCCGAGGGCAGTGTCGGCCGGACAGCTAGCTGTCTATGGTTAGCATGTGTTGGTCTGCCACGAGGAGAAGAGGGAGTGGAATGAAAAAGGGGGGGGGGGAGAATACTCACAACTTGTCAATGGGTTGCATGATGTGGAAGTTTGTGCTGACACTGATGCTGCGAGAGCCGCCACGGCAACGGCAACGGCCGCTGAGGCAGGGTTGCGTGCCCGGAAGAAGCGCATTGTGCACGGGCAGGTCGGATGTGAGGAGACGAGGAGCTATGCCGAGGATCGATGGAATGCGGCAGCGGGAGTGCCAAGTCCGAGTGAGACACGGTGCAGCTGTGTCTTGCGTTCGGAACGATTGCCGTGGGAAGTCGAGTCAGATGGTCGGTTGGTTGATCCAGAAATAGAGGAGCAGAGTTGAGAAGAAAGTCGAAGAGAAAGAACAAAGAGAAGCAGAAGAAGAACCCAGGGAACCAGAAACAAAGAATGCAGATGCGTCGTCTCAAGTATATTTGAAGGATCGTCCGCGCCCAACGGGTATGCAATGCGGAAGCTCCGTAATTCACTCGTGTAGAGGATTACGTCGTTTAAGAACAATGGATGCGTCGTGCTCACTGCGCGCCACGCACACACAGCCAGCCTCTCTTCCAAGACCGTGACTCGTCTTGTGGAGAGCTTTGTTGTTTTTATCGCGAGGCTGGGATGGTGGCGACCGCTAGCGCCGGGTAGGTGGCGCTATTGTGCGCTGTCACAGGCCTCGAGTCCTCTGTTTACTTGCTTTGTTGGCACAAATGGGGAAGCCGCTGGTGGGTGGCTCTGGGTGTGCCCGCTGCGACCCCTGAAAGAATAGCGCAAGAAAAAACCTTGTGGCTGGCAAGGCGCGCGCTAACAATACGTCGTAGCCTCGAGAACGCTGGCTACGTAGGGATGTTTGCTGTTACAGGGGGCAGCGTGTAGCGTCATTGGTTGGTGCAGCACGAGCGGGGCGGTTGCACTAAAATTTGGGGGGCTGGACACACATGGCAAATGGCCGAGGAGCCTAGGCCCAGCGTGTTGTCAGGGAAAGGGGGGGTGCTGCCCGGTCTCTCTTACAGGAGTGTCGTAGGCCGAGTCAGGCTCTCTACTTGTTAGATACGGAGTACTCCGTACAAGTACTTACGCTGAAAACTACGTATGAGGTTGGGGGAAATTGGAAGGAACGACTGTGAAAAAAACACCGAAAGGCAGGCGAGCATCGCGCACCCTCTTGGTTTGAACCTGCCAAAACCGGACAAGATACGAAGCAAACTCCAAGAGAGAATCAGGCAAGAACAGCATGGGGCAGATGCGGCTAAGGAACGTGCAATTTACCTGGTCCATCATATTTACTGCTTCCCCTGTTCCAACCTCTGTGGTATAACAACACCTCGAAGCAACAACAACATCAACAACCAAAAAAGCAAACGAAAACAGGCCATTTTCAGGCCGTTAGTGTAGAGTACTCAGATGACGTACCGCAAGCAGGACCAGCAACGCGCAGTCTGTCCCATACGGCCAAAAGATCGTCGCCATCAACCTTTCCGTCCCGTCTTCGCGACACGCTGCCAACCGGGTGAGGGTTACGAAACCGTCCCTTTCTCTGCCGGCTGTCAGCAAGCCACGCACGTTGGTGTTGGCAGGGAAGACGCTGGGGCGCAGGGTACTTGCCGTCTGCTTGGATGGCCTGGCTCGGCTCCGGCCGAAGCAGCTGCCGCCACAGCAAATGAGCTGCCGAGCTGGCCGCCATCGCAAGACAGGCCGCCCACGGCACGTACGCGAGCAGGACGAGTTGTTTGCTGGCTTCCGCAGCGACGGTCGCGCCGGCGACAGTGCCCCCGGCAATAAGGAAGAAAAGCGACTGATACCGATCGTGGGCGCGGTGACGGCTCACATATGACGACACTGCGCACCCAAGAACCACACAGGATGCCAGTGCCACCTCTGCCGACGGCTGCTCGAGGACTTTAAAGAGAAGGGCACTCTTCCGCCCGTAAAGCGACCAGGCCCGTGGCCCCTGTTTTCGAACGCTCGTCAGCCAACGCACTCGACGATTCCGGCGTTTAGGATGGACAGTCATCATACCTCGTCATATGGCAAGCGCGTTTCGAGAATGAATGCACGCCGCGAGGCTATGGATGCTGCACCGGCGGCCAAGACAATTTCGACCGCACTTTTAGCAACAGAGTGTTTTAAGCGTTGTCGTCGTGGTTTTTGTGGTCTGCCGGCCCATGTCCGCACGTGTGCTGGTACCTTCTGTGGCCAGCCATGTGATATGTTGTGGACGCCATGCGCAACCATTGTATAACAAATGGTGCGATGGCAGTTTCTCGTTTCCTGCCCCAAGACGTCAGCCAGTCTTCTTCTCTTGGTAAGTCGGGGGCAATCGAGGCGACCGAGAAGGCTGAACGGGGATCTGTCAGCAATGGTCCTCATGCAGGGCAAGCAGAAAAAAAGAAGGAAAATAGAAAACACACCAAAACGGCTATCAAAAAGCCGTCTCTGGTTGATGAGGCTCTGTTGAAGAAACGTTTCGGTCTTCACGGGGGCATGCTCTTATAACTCAACTGTTTGTCTTTGACAACAGGTGGCTGTACGACTGGGCAATTGTTAGGCAGCATCGCGTCGGATGCCTGGGCTCTTCGGCGCCGCTGGGATTCTAAGACCCAATCAATACCGCGCCTTGTCACATCTCGAGTCCCATGATTTGGAGTCAATGTGCATATCTCGTCTCACCCATTTCCTGCCGCTTCTGCGGTGGGATGCCTTGCGCCGTGTGCGCCGCCCGCGCCGCCCGTCGGGCAGCAGCAGCACACCATCGACCGCCGCAGTGCACACCTCGTCACCGCATCCTACCAATCCCCTCTTACGTCAGTATTCCAGGACCATCTACAACCATCCACGACCATCGGCAACTGATCCAGACCCTCGAAATGCTGTTCCAAGAACCTGGCGTGGTGGATTATTTTGCACAATTGCCCGAGACCTTTCCCGGCCATTGCCAGCCTTGTGCTGTTTTGGCCAATCGCCTAACAAAACTGTGCCTGCTTACGGTCGCCTATCCAGAGCATCGCGACCCAACGATAGTCAGCCTGAGGCAACCCATATAGTTTTACGCCTCGTCATGAAGCCTGTTCTACTCGGCTCCGTTATTCCAACGCGGCTTAGTATTAACTGCAGCTTTATCATCTCGATGCTCTGCTCCTTGTCTTTCTCGTTTCTGTCAGTTCTGTGTGTTTGCCTGTTTCTCTCATCTGTTTTTCTGCTTCCCTCTCTTCTCTCCACTCCCTCCTTTCTTGACATTCTTAGAAATGCAGACGACTATCTTACATCATAATTTTAGACAGCCCACCATCATCACACCCGGATGAGCTGGCTCTTACAGCCCTTGTTTTTCGGACGTCGAGTTTTTTATCACTTTTGCCCGGCTTCGTTTTCTATGATCTGTGCCGCGTTACACTGCCAGCGTCATTCATAATCTTTCGCAACTAGTCTTTGCAGTTTCCTTCTCGCATTTTTGGCCTCATTTTTCACTACTTTACATTTCATATCCTACGGTGGAAAATGGCGTCGTGGCGCAACTCAACAGAAACCTCTCTAGAGGTCGCTTCGGACTCCTTCAGCTGGTCTCTACAGGCATTGCACTGCTTCGAGCAGAATAACCAAGCCTTGGTGGACTACACCAAGATCATTGCCTGGGCCCTGATCTTTGTGATCCCTCCGTACCTCATGGCTGGCGACCAACAAAGCCTAACAAAGGTGTCCCCGAACTTGTATGTGCCATTATGTCTGTCTACCGCATGTCTTGCCTTCCTTTGGTTTGCGACTGGATATTTCGAAAAAAAAAGAAAAGAAAAATTCGACGCGCCATGCTCTACTTGCCCCAGCTGATATCTCTCTATGTGGCAGTCTCGTGGCCGTGTTCTTTGCAGCCTATTTCCTTTACGTTTTGGTCCAGGTAGATCATTACGCTACGTGAGTCGTCTATCTTTGTACCTCGTCCTCGGCTGCCTTCGCTTTCTCCATCATTTCCACGACATATGTGGCACTTCATCCCCCTTGCTCTTCTATTTACTCTTTGCTGAACAACGCTTTAGTCTCGGGTTTCGCGTTATACCGATAATCCTGCTACCCGCCGCAGCTGTTGCCGCAAACCCGAGAGACTGGTTCGGGTGTTGCGCACATCCTGCTGCAATGCTCACATTGAGCATTCTAACCACGTCATCCCGGACGCTGGCATTGTCCCTCTTCCGCCTTGCCGACTCGCCCAAGGTGCCGGGGTTTCGGCTTGGCCAGGGTGCCAACATTCACATAGATCTTACGAAGACTGGACCTGCGTCTCACCACTCAACCGAACTCAGTGGACCGGCAATGACCCTCACGGATGAGAATATCACGGAACGCCCTCCCCGAGAGGATATGAACGGAGATGGTAGGCGTTGCCTATGTACGCTTATTTCAAGCTCTACGTACTGATTACATCCCAGGTCCCGTGGTTGCATGGCGCGATGCCGATTATTTCTCCCACCATAGATTATGACTGTCGGCGGCCAGCCCAGTGCCGACCGAGAACATCTGGACATCAAGCAGCATCGACCTACTTCCTTCACCTTCCGGTACTGTATCCTCTGCAACCGAAACCGACCCGGCACACGCCTCTTCTCCCATCTTACAGCCCCCCATCCATGCAAGGACATAGTCAAGGATACAGCCAAGGACACGGCCGAGGACATAGCCAAGGATACGGCCAAGGACGCGGCAACGGACACGGCAACGGATATTGTTTCTTTTCTCGCACCATCAAAGGACTACCTTAGAATAAGGCAGAAGCCCCCCGCCCAGCTTTGTTTTTCCAACAACGACATAGATTTATCGAAAGCCCAGGAACAGGATGCAGTTTGTCTCTCAAACACACGCACACACACACACTCTCTCTCTCTCTATCTCCCTCTTTCTCCATTTCTCATTCTCCGTTCTTTCCAACAGTGAGTTTTTCAGTATACGAAAAACTCTTACATGCGAACATAACACATTATACCGCATGGTTCTCATTAATTCCTGGTCTCATACGATGCGATCATTGACACCATAAAGAACCATAGCGCCACCTTTTCCTGCCGACCATTATAGGACAACCGGACAGGAACGGATCGTTAGACGCCAGCGAGTATAGATACAATCTCCCTGGACTCACCTTATTTATTTTCCTCTCATTGTTTTTTTTTCGATTTTTGAAATGGTGTGAAGTGGAACACGTTGGACGACAACCTTCTCCTTGGAACACCGGAATACTGTTTTTTTTTTCGCATTCTTGGACTACACACCCATAAATCGACCAAACGATCAAATCTGTGGCCTTTATTTGCGACCTTTTCTCAATCCCTACGTCATTTCTCTCATATATTCTGAGAGCTGGGATGCGGGGGGAAACGAGCAACAACTTGCCATCTGGCCTGCGAACCGACGACCTCGTGAGTCTTTTTTAATCCGCCCAGGTGTCCGTCTCTTTCATCTATCTGTATCCTTTCTTTTACTACTGGCCACTGCATTGTTACCCGTCCACATCCCCCTTCTCCTGGAACATCGCTCACAGACCCGAGCTCAACGAAGTTCGCTGCGAGTATGTATAAGGCGTGATTAATTATACTCTTTGTGCCCCTCTTACTCGTTCATATTTCTCCTAGTGTGGCTTCTGCTTTCAATTCTTTACCATCACCCCTCTGCTTTTCTTGATGGAATCTTACTCGGGGTCTTGTTAGGGCATACGAGGCAATAGCCACAGCACAAGATCGATCCGATTTCACACAATCAAACAGTCACGATAACGACCGTTGCAACGATACTTTGAATAATACCCAACCACCGAACCAACCAACGACTGACGACTTATACAGCGTTTTCTTTACATACAGCATCCATCACGTCCTCTTTGATTACAACGGACGATCCAACAGTATTTTACGCAACACTACAGAAGAGCACAAACGAGCGGCGAAACGGGCGAAACAGGGTCTGGAATATTTTCTTTTTCTTGACCGAGTCTTTTGTCAACCGGGATAGAATTCTACGAGCATCATTATACGCTTCCACTATTTTTCATTTGTCTACGTTACGGCTTTGTCACGGCTATTCTGTCACTAGCTCCCATATGTCTCTCTTTTGTGTCCTCTCTTTAATACGTTTTTGTATTTTTATATCACTTTCTTCGATTGCGAATGGTGCTCCATTACGACGGAAAATACGTTTCTTTTAATCTTCAAGCATCTCCTTAGAAAGAGAAAGCTACAAATTGCGTTCCCACTGGATGACTTACTACCTTGGTATATGGTATGGTGTGATATGGCCCATTTGATGCTACGGAACCTTACGCAACATGGGCACGGAGAATAAACACCCTAAAGCGCTGTTCTATCTTCTACATGCCATAATAACGGGGGCTTGCCTTGTCTGATTAATCGGAGGTAGGTGAGCCCTCGAGCTCATTATCGTGATGGTGCGTTCCCGGCTTGGTTGCACAGTAGGCTTTCTCACGAAAAGAATAACGCCCCGATGCAAGCCACGCCGGTGATGGCATGTTGCTTGTTGTCTCTCCACGTAACGAAGCTACCCGATTCCTTCGGGTTTGCCAGGGTAAAGAGGTATACATTTTGTCGTAGCTGTAGACTTTTATCGGACTGTGCTTTCTTCGGATCGTCATATTGGAGAGCGAGAAGAGGTATCGGGGGTGTGAATTGGCCGTGGGCTTGCGTTATAAAAGAACAATTCCTGTAACCGTATGGCTTCTTCTGGAATGCTTCTAACGACGGCTCTACATCATCAGGTTATTTTCAACGACAAACCTCCGTCTTTTTATCGCCCTTGGTCTGGTCTCCCAGTCACAAAGCGAACCTTCAGTGTCATACTGGGGTTATTCGCCACAGCCCTGGCCGTTCGTGCAAATGGCAAGGTCCTCGTAACTCGGCCGGACCCGCCGTCCGTATGGCGGTTGGACCTGTGAAAAGAGACGCCGTGCTTGTCTACGCATAGGATGCTACCGTGTACAGCGGCTGCCTCGGGACTGCTGAGACGACACCGGTGTTGTTTTGTCGCGGCCGCGTTCTTCAACAGCCAGTTTGCCAAGTCCAGCAGCGTCGATGCTGTCCTTAAGATCGATATGAACACATTTGAAGTCGCTACTCGAAAATGGCGTCGACACTGTCATCGCAAATGCTACTGTGGCCAAGGCAGCAGACGTTGCCGATGCACAGCTGCTCAAGGGCATGGCTGCGCTCGACGTACGCCATGTTCTGTGGCAGACGTCTCCAGCAGCCTCGTCTTTTAAGGTCGATACTCTCGCAGGCACGTATAGCGTGGCTGTCGACGATCCCAAAATATGCTCTTTATAAGTCCCGTCGCCGCCAACAATGTTGGGTGTGAACGGTGTCAAGATCTTCCAGTCGCACCTCTACTGGACCAACACAGCTGCCGGTTTCGTGGCCCGCGTGCCCATCAACGTTTCGAGGTTGCCACGGGCCCGTCCACCATTGCTGTCACCAACGTGCCTCTGGCCGACGACTTCATCGTCCGCAGCGACGGCGTTGCCTTTGTGTGCCAAAACCAGCAAAACACGCTCTCCGTTGCATATCTCGATCACAAGGCGGAAGTTGAAGCGCGGCCCATTGCCGGTAGCAACACGGCGACGATCCTTGCTGGCGTATCGTCCGCTGCATCTGGTCGGCGACCCGGCGACAATACGAGGCCATCCCTGACGCCCAGCGGCGGTGAGTAGATGCATCGTGCGATGCACGGTCCGTTCTTATCTTTCTCAAATGCATTGCACTGACCAGCTAGGCTTGGCGGAGCCGATTAACGGAACAGCGACTGAGGGCATGTGTCCGGTATTAGTTCGCCGTATGGCGCATGTCGTACTCACTATCTGTCCCCTTTGCCCTGCATACAAAAACAATGACATTCTTTCTCCGGATAGCGAAATGGGTCATTTGACCGCGAGTATTCCGATTTACGTATTCTAAACATCGTTCATTGAACCATAATCGAGAAGGGCGGCCATTCACCTTCCTGAAAGGGTGGGTACATACGGCTAGATACGGGCAGCGCTGCCCCGCATCGCGCCACATCCGCGTCGGACCCCAACGACGCCCAACGACAAGCCAAAAGCTTGACCCCTGGTGACGATTGCGATTGCCGTTTCCAGCCATAGATAGCCTTATCATTCGGCGTTTGCTCCCCCACCACTTACACCATCAATGGGGAAGGAGCCACTGGCCGCCCTTGCCCTTTCTCCTGTTGCTGATGAGTCGAATTTGACTTTACGAGTGCCTTTCTAACTGATACCTAATAAAAATATTTTGACTTTGCATGACAATTTCAACTTTCAATATTGCTTCCCGTGCCGAAACAAAATCCACGGATTATTCGACAATCGGCCAGCTATCGCTTCCTTGGGAAAGTATGAGCCACCGGGCAGTAACGATGCTGCTTGCTCGGCGGTGTCTATCGGCCCCGACCACGACCCCCCTGGCCGGCGCGTCAACTCGGACCGCGCGGCAGTTTTCTCAGCGTTGCTTCATATCATCGCAGCAAAAGTCGACGGGCCGTTGGCAGACAATTCAAGAAGGAAGACTACGATGGTTTTCGGTGACATCGACCTCACGTTCGTCTGCGTCGTCAGCGGCTGCAGCTGAGGTGCAATACGAGTCAGAGCCGGTCGAGAGACAATATAGCATAACCATTGGCGACATCGAAGCCCGGCGTAAGCGGGACGGCAGACTAGTCGCTGGCACGGCCGCCGTGGCAGACATCAACTCCTTCAAGACGTTCCCGGCCTGGCGCCAGCTGCCCAAGGCCCGGCGATGGGACCACATTTTGAGCAAAGAGAGTGCGGCACGGGAGCCCTGTGTGCTGAAGCAGGCGGCGAGCCATCTGAAGAAGCCGGGCTTGATATCCCTCGGCGGTGGCCTGCCCTCACCAGAGAACTTCCCCATCCTCTCCATGAGCTTGCGTGTTCCGACTGGACAGACCGAGTTTACAGAGGCGGCAGCAGCATCTGAGGACGGTGGAGCTACTATCAGCATGGGCAAATACGATGCGTCGCAGGTCCTGGGTGCCACTAGCGGTGGTAGCAGCCCTGCCGAAGAATACGACCTGTCCATTGCGCTCAACTACGGCCAGTCGGCGGGCTCGGCACAGCTGCTTCGCTGGGTCACGGAGCACACCGAACTCGTGTGCCATCCGCCATACTCTGACTGGAGTACAAGTCTCACAGTGGGCAGCACCGGAGCTCTGGAGCAGGCGCTGCGCATCTTCTGTGACCGCGAGCGCGGCGACACTATGTTGACGGAGACCTACAGTTTCTCTACGGCCCTGGAGACGGCCGTGCCCCTGGGCATCCGTGTGCTCGGTGTGGAAATGGATGAGCAGGGCATGCTCCCGGAGAGCCTGGATGACCTACTATCTGGATGGGACGTGCAGGCTCGCGGTGGTTCTCCCAAGCCCCACCTCTTGTATACTGTTCCCAGCGGCCAGAATCCGACCGGTGCTACACAGGGTGCCGAGCGCCGCAAGGCCATCTACGACGTCTGCAGCCTCCACGACGTGTACATTCTCGAAGACGAGCCATACTACTTCTTGCAGATGCCTCCGTACGAACGAGACCGCCCAGCTGGTGCGCCAACGCCGGCTCCAGCACAGAGCTCTGACGAGTTCCTGCAGTCGTTGATCCCGACCTTTGTGAGCCTTGACGTCGACGGCCGCGTGATGCGCATGGACTCTTTCTCTAAGGTCCTGGTGCCCGGCTCGCGCATGGGCTGGTTAACGGCGTCGGAGCAGATCATTGAGCGGTTTGTGCGCCACGGCGAGGCTTGCAACCAGGGTCCCTCAGGCTTCTCCCAGGCAGCACTCTACGAGCTCGTCGAGAAGACTTGGGGGCACGAGGGCTATCTGAAGTGGCTGGCCCACATCCGCGAATCGTACACGCAGCGCCGCAACATTCTCTTGGACGCGTGCGTGGACCATCTGCCAGCTGGTATCGTCTCTTGGAACCCACCCGCTGCAGGCATGTTTGTAAGTCCACTGAAACAGACGCCCCTCTCTCTTCTCTCCATTTCACAGAGCGTCCCCTAACTTCATTCTAGCACTGGCTCAAGGTCGACCACACCCGGCACCCGGACCACGACAAGCGTGGCATCCTAGAGCTGGAGGAAGAGATCTTTGACCTTTGTATCGAGAAGGGCGTCCTCGTTGGCCGTGGCTCTTGGTTTGCCGCTGAGCCTGACAAGCCTCCAGAAGGCCTCTACTTCCGCGCAACTTATGCCGCCGCCTCGGCCTCGGCCATGACCGATGCCATCCGTCGGTTCGGAGAGGCTGTTCGGGAAAGCTACCGTCTGTAGCCCAATCTAAGACCTAGGAGAGGATTTTTTACAAGAATGTGGAGAGGGTGGTAGTAATTCGGGCCAGCGCTGCTTTCATAGGATGGTCTGGGATGGTGGGTGTCTTAAGGTGGCTGACGTTGGATGCGCTCTTGGCAAAACCGGCAGATATTGTAACATCGTGCAGCTGACGTCGGACAGACGCCAGTCACAGCTGTGATACAACATAAAAATAGTTTGGTTGCAGGGCAATGGTGGGTGTGAGAAATGCATTTGAATTCCTAACTGGAGGAGAAAACATAACAAATGTGGAAACGTAAAACCTCAAATATAATACATGCATGGGCCTTCGCACTTGCGATTTCAACTCATTACATGATGAGCCCATAATGCCACATATAAATGACCCCGTAGCGGGGGTGCCCTTTTGTCGGCAGCATAACAAAAAAGACATTGCACCAAAATTTTTCACGAAAATTTCGTACCGAAACCACTTTCGCCTGACTTTGAAACAATTTTCGACAAGCCGCTTCCCCTTTCCTCGCTACGACCAACTCTCACTTATTGCGCCTTGTTGGCCTCGAAGAAGGCAACTTTGACGCCATCACCGGGCTGTAGCACAATGTCGGCTTTGAGCGTGGGGTTGCCACCGTCAATGGGGTCCATGTGGCTGACGATCCGCTCAAACTTCTGGAAGAAGCGCACCAGCACGTAGCCCATCTCGGTGAGGGCAAACTGTTGGCCGATACAGATGCGCGGGCCGCCGTTGAAGGGGATGTACTGCCAGGGACGCGGCTGCCAGTGGTCCCAGCGCTCGGGGCTGAACTCGTCGGCATGGGGTAGGTTGGACGGGTACAGGTCGGCACGGCGGTGCATGAGCAACGTCGAGTAGCCAATGGGCGTGTCCTTAAGGACGGCCACGGGCTCCGAGCCGTCGGGCCCGCCGCCGCGCGGCAGTGTGGTGTCGTGCAGGGCGAGGCGCACGTTGAAGGGAACGGCCGGGTACATGCGCAGGGCCTCATTGAGAACGTGCTGCAGATACTTCATGGACTTCAGGTCGGCATACGTGGGATGGCGGCACTCGGCCTGGCCCTCGACACCAACATACTGGGCGATCTCGGCACGCAGGCGCTTGACGCACTCGGGCTTCTTGGCGAGTTCGTACATGGTCCACGAGAGCGTGGCGGCAGTGGTGTCACGACCGGCCAACAGAACGGCCATGAGCTGGTCGCGCAGTACCTTGCGGTCACGGGTGAATTGAGCAAGGGCGTGTAGGAAGGTGTAGCGGCCCTGGCCCTCGTCGCTGTCATGGATGGTCTTCTCCAGCTCGTCAGGCGGCAGGAGGAGGGCCCGATCGATAAACGGGTTGATGAACTCCTCAATGACACGAAGGCCACGGTTGTACGAGCCACGCGGGATGAAGGTGTTGGCCGGGCCAGTGCGGCTGATCAGGCTCTGAACTCGCTGAACCTCGTTGAAGGCTTCGGCGAACTCTTGACGCGGAATGCTGTGTGATTGTTAGTGGCTGCATAGGGAAATGGAAAAAAGAAAAGGACCAAAACGAAAACAAAAAAAAAATTGAGAAGGGGGGACATACGTCAATGACTGCGTATCCTTTCCAAGCAGGAAGTCGGTAGCCACGTCCAGAGTGTAGCGGAAGAAGAGGTCGGCCATGTCAAGGACGCGGCCGTTGGCAGACAGGCTAGCAATGGGGGTGCCGTCATTGCGGGCGGAAATAGCGGCAGCAGTTGCAGCAGCATCGCCGCCAACGGACATGGCAGTGAACAGGACCTGCAGATGGTTCTCAAAGGTGTGCAGGTCGGACACGCGGTCCTTGATGAACTGCGGGCGGAGGAGCTGGCGGCTGGCATGCCAGCGGCTGCCGTCGGTGGTGAAGATGCTATCGCCGAGAAACGGTTCAAACTCCTTGTGGAAGGGCTCGCCTTTGCCGTAGTCCTGAAACTGCGTGGCCAAGATGGCCTTGATGTTCTCCGGGTCGTCAGTGAAGACGATGCGGCGGCCCAGGATGCGGAACTCGGCAGTGTGGCAGTTAACGGAGCGGAAAATAGCCTCCCAGTTCTCACGGTTCTTGTGCTCGGCAGCGGCCTTCAGCGTGCGGAAGACAAGGTCGATGTTGCCAGGCAGACGGCCAGGGTAGTACGGAGCCTGGAGGGCACCCGTGCGGCGGAGGCGGATACGCTCGTCGATGTGGTAGTACGCCGAATAAGCGGCATAGAACACGACGGCGACGACCAAAGCCGACTTCCACGAAAAGTGGCCGACGATGTCCTCAACGAGACCCATGACGGCAGACGGGAGGTTGGTCTGTCAGTGAATGAATGGATAGGTGTGCTGATTCTCCAATTGTGATAAAATAGGGAAGAGGCTGCAGGTACCGGTGCAGCAGTGTGACGGACGAGGGTCAAGAGGGCGAAAAAAAAATAAACGTCCCCCAGTAATGATGGAGACTTGGCAGAGGGGAAAGAGGAGAGGCCTTGGAATGGTGCAAACAAGGAACTGACGTCGATATTAAAATAAGAACGGAAGGAGCTCGAGGGGAACTTTCGAAAACAAAGAAGGAGCGAAGGAGGGGACGTGCCTCTTCTATATTAGTCTGTCCTGTTTGCTGTTACACACGCCTTCTTGCCAAAAACAAGATGCCGCGATATGAGGGGGCAACAGGACAACAAAAAAGGTACAAAAGAACGAGTCGAGGGCAAAGAAGAAAAGGAGGGGAGAGGAAAGAAAGTCAAAAGTAGGGTTGCGGTACAAGGACCCAGTAGGGGGGTAGGAATGGCGGAAACGATGGATCGCGCGGCTAGCTTGGCCATGCAGGTCGAACGCATCTGGGGCACCTGGGGTTTAGTCGACTGAAGCGTCCGGGGAGCCGATGAAGCGCAGGCATGGGAAAAGACTGGCGCACGACATAGTCCGCGCCAGACGGCACGTAAGTTCTTTGTACTAAGATACTACGCGGCAGCAGCGCGGAGACTTGCCGAACGGCGACGTTCTGGATACTCTCTGGACCCTCCGTCTATCAATTCCTCTGCTAATCATCGTCTTCTTTTCGACGTCCTCTTTCGCTGCTGCCTTGTCGACTTCTTCGACTTGGACTTGTTCGACTTGTGCGACGTAACCGTCCTGTCTCAACACGTCTACCGACCAGCAGCAGGCGGCGGCCCTTGCATGTGGACTCTCGACTCCATCATTCGATATTACGATACACTGTGTTTGCACCTTTCCAGATGCAGCTCGTTCGATGCATCTACGTTCGCTCAACTCACTGGACGGGATACGCATATACCCTCTCGACGGCGGGTGCGGCAGTACGAGGGCTTGCAATTACACGGCGGCCGAAGAGATGTTGCACAGCTGTGGCGTCCATACGATGTCAGTCACCCCCCAGGGGTAACAGAACAGAAGTACGGGACACTGTAAGGACCCACCTGCGGTGGCTCCAATTACTGCATTTGTGCAGAGTAAGCAGGAGCACGATTCGCTGTGCGCCGCCAGAAGCGTCCAGGGCCTGGTTGCTAGTTAAACGAGCGCCGTTGGTTGGAGGAGGCCGTCGACCTTGGAGAGTTCTTGGGCTTGGCTGGCTGTTGGTTGCACTGCCTTTGGTATACAACCATTGGCTGGCGGAGTGCTGAAGGGGAGTGACAGGGGGAGGGCATCTTCACCTGCCAAAAGAATGGGCGCATGCCGAGGCAGTTTCCTCCCTGTTTTGCGGGGAAAGAAGTTGGATCGGTCGTGTTTGACCAGTTGAAAGAGGGTTGTCTTGTGGGTAATGGCGCTACTCTGCGTCTCTGGGCGCGCATCTGGCGCAACTCTGGTTGCTAATCTAGGCACTGCAGTCTCAGAGAGGACGACGTTAAAAGGTACCTGTACGAGGTACCTCCAGAGCAGACGCATGGAACAAAAGAATGCGGTTTATCAGAACAACAGACTTACGAAACCCCGCAGGAGATGCAAGCGATCGACGAGGGGTAGGCAACAGGTGGTGTTGATGACCTCCAGGTGATTTGTTTTGCGTTGCCGACCAACAAACATGTGAAGCCTGGGGTGGTTGTGAGAAGGGCGGGAAAGGGGAAGTGCCAAAGAAAGGGAGACAAAACAGGCACGGATTGGGACCGAAAGGGACAAAAAGGGGGGTGAAGAATGACATAAAAATTGTTTGTAAAATAAGTCGGCGATATACCAGAAGAGATGAAAATATAGTGGGAAACAACGGGTAAAGAGACAAGACAGAAAAGGAACATCAGTAAAATCAGAAGAATAGAACAAAAGAAAAGAACCTCAGATAATAAGAACGTGGCTCGTCCGGTTAGATAACGCTTCAACCACAACAGAAGTGTCTAGGTATTGCAGCCTGTGCTCTTTTTCTTGTATTCCATACATTTAACAGCAGCCCCCGCTTCTAATGCAAAATAACTCGAGACTGACGTACTCGTACAGAGTCCAGGACTCGACCTATCCGCACTTCACCGCCGGATCCATCCCGGGGGGCGTCGTACGATCGCCTGCCTGTTTCCCCAGACTTCCGTACCACGATCTTAGCCTCTGTAGATTATCTGGGGGCCGCCCGGGTTCTTCATGCAGATCATTGTCGGAATGAACCCGCCCAAGCTTCTTTTGCCTCCGGTTTTACGAAGAACGACAAACGCTTTGTGAATAAGCACACCGTCTAACTAGCCTCTGCATTGCCATTTTGCCCGTGACGAAGCGGAGAGTAATTCACGACCATCGTTCGGTAAATTGCCACCTGCGACTTGTCTGATTTACGCAGTAACATTCATAACTCGTTCAAATTAACCTATGCTGGTGTATCCCAAGAGTTGTCGTCCTTCCAGGAAACGAACAGGGACTAGCTCCACTTCCACGTCGCGAGTTCCTATATGATGCAACGCCAACTAGACCAATTGTGCCTATGTTTCCCATCTTATCAAACGAGCCCATACCTTCTTCTTACCACTTTGCACATATCCCCTTCCCATGCAGACCACATGCCATGGCCGCTCAATATCCTGGGCCTGCTGGCGCCGAGCACTCGGTCGAGTTGTCGGCCTGCGTGCACCACACCATCTGCACCGGCGCCGCCGTAACGCCCCGGCGCACCATACGCTCCCGCCACTCGTTGAGCCGAGGCGACACATCCATCTGGCTACGGTTCTGGCCCGTCAGCGGGTCCTTGTTGCCAGACCACAGCACCTCGCCCGCCGCGCTGCCGCGGGGCCACAGCAGTGTGTCTAAGTTCGTGCCGTCCACCGTCTCACTCCACAGCGCCACCTCGCCGCCCAGCACCAGCTTGGCCTCCTCGTCCGTCAGGTTGTACGCCGGGTCGTGCGAGTACACCAGGCGCCAGTTCTTAGCAGGGTCACACCAGTCGTTGAACGGGTAGTAGGTCGAGTAGGCCTCACCGTTGGCAAAGTTGAGCCACTGGCCGCGGCCGCAGTCGAGGTACCAGTAGTTGTAGTTGCTGTCAATGACCTTGAGGCCCAGGTCCGTCAGCGACTTGACCGAGCTCTCACCCAGCCAGGACTGCACCACCGTGTCGTTGCCTAGCGTCACGTTCCACGTTAGCGGGATCTCCTCCCACACCATGGGCGAGAGGCCGTGGGCCTTCACGCGCGCGTAGTTTGCCGACACGAATCTCTGCAGAAGCGGCTGCAGCACGTCCGTCGCGTTGGAGCCAACGCCAGGGTCGAGGCGCGAGTCGTTGGCGTTGAGCTCGTCGCCGCCCATGTGGAAGTAGGCCGAGTAGGGTGCCACGCGCGGCATCAGGTCGGCAAACAGCTTGTCTAAGAAGTCGTCGACGGCCGAGCTGTTGAGCTTGAAGGCACCGCATGGCGGCTCGGCGCACCACCAGAAGTACGGGAACGCGTCGTAAGCCACGATCAGCTCCGGGTGCGACCACGATAGCGAGCCAATGTGGCCCGGCATGTCGATCTCGACAACCAGCTCCACGCCACGTGCGATGGCGTACTTCTGCAAGGCCTCTAGGTCATCGGCACCGTAGGTCAAATCCGAGCGGTAGGCGCCCTTGGTGGCGACCTCCGGCATGCTCGGAATCTCCAGCGGCCATGACTGCGAGTCAGTCGCGTGCAGGTGCAGCCTGTTCATCTTGTTCCACGAAATCGCGTCGATGGTGCGGTAGATATGCTCGACGTCGTACCAGTTACGCGCCACATCCATCATCACTCCACGGTGCGGGTACTTGGGCGAGTCCTGAATCGACACCGGCGCAAAGGGCGTGTACCAGGCATTGCCGTCGGTGTGTTCGTAAAAGAGCTGCACGAACGTCTCCAGGCCGCGCAGTACGCCCGTCGACGACACAGCCGTCAGCGTAGCAGCGCCGGCCGTGCTAAGTGTCAGGTTGTACGACTCGTCCACGTCGCCGGCCTTGGGGCGGAAAGTCGAGCTCGAATCCTTGCTGGTCTGCTTGATCGTGAGCGAGGTCACCCACTTCGGGCCCGAGTAGAGGTCAGGTTGGAAGCTGTCGAGCGAGTTCTTCGGGTGCAGCTTCCACGGCACCAATCCGCTCTGGAAGATGGCCGAGAGCGCACGCGACACGCCGCCCTCGACGATCTGAGCACTGTTTTGAACGTCGTTGGGCTCATAGCCATACGTGTAAACAACCTGTTTTTGCACAAGGAGACGGTCAGGATTTGAACATTGTCGGAAACGGTAGCCGTCTTTTGCCACTGGGCAGGACGCAGGAGAAGAATACGACGAAGAAGAGGATGAGGAGGACGAGGAAGAGAAAGACCGTACAGGTGCACCATTGTATGTGACGGCAATGTTCTGGCTGATCTGCAGGGATGTATTGCCCGTTGTTATGGACGTCGGAATGGGCCACACAGCAGCAACCGGGCTGGCCACGGCCAAGAGAACTGTCGCGACGATCTCCCGTGACGACAACATGGTGAAGTGATGAGGGAGAAAGGGAGGAAGGGGGAGAAAAGGAAATAAAGAAAAGGAGTGCGCGTTGACGGACGCGAGATTGGCGGAGGTCTCCTTGAGGGTGAGAGCGGATGGAGAGGAATAAGAAGGGACGAAGAAAAGTCTAGAAGAGAAAGAGGAGAACAGGGACCTCAAATCTCTCTGCCAGTCTTTCTTTTCCCGCGTAAAAGTGCCTGCTGGGGTTCTTGTGCCTCTCGTGCCTTAATCGATCTGGCTTATGTCGATCCAGCCCAGATTCCGCGGCCGGTAATTAATATATATTACCAGAAAAAGGCTGGGCGAGGTCTGACTCTGCAATCTGCCCGCCGGTCTGGGATGGTGGCAAGCACAGGTGGACGGGACGGGTCTGGTGGAGGCGGGGTGAGGAAACAAGAAACAAGGGAAGCGAGTGGAGGCAAACGACAAGTGAAGTGAGGTGAAATTGGCGTTTGTATGGTGTTGTAACCAGAACCCAGAAACCAGAAGCAACCCAAAAGCCGACGATGCACGACAAACACTGCGCGTCGCGTGTGTGACGTTGTCTCACGCAGGTCAGGCCAAGCTAGCAGGGTTGATGCAATCGGACAGCTCCAGCGATGGGCCAGCACGACGAACCGACTCGTCGAGTCTTGGGGTCGTTGGATCGTAAAGTGGCCGAACTGAGTCGTTATCGACAGCCTTGCCTGTCGATGCACGACGGGGTAATCTCGCAGGGCCGACGATCTGTGGCCTCAGCTTCCTGACCGTTGCTAGCGTTGTATCTCGACTGCAGGCCCCTGGTCTGGTTTGAGCCGGACCAACGCCGGACAGCTGGCCGTCGAGGTTGCGTACCGTGCCGACTCGTGGTCTGCAGCCTGGACAAAGAAGACGGTAGCTTGATGAGGTAGAGGCTGCCGGTGCGAGTCGCGCTGGGCACAGTGTGCTCGTGGAGGCTGGCGGCCCGTTTGGCGCAACGTTACGTCAGAGGCAGATCACCACAATTATGTCGGCCAACTCCAAAGAGGGCGGGCGATTGGGAAGCTGGGGGGTAAGGTGGTGGGGGACGGACGGTGAGGGGATGACAACCTGCTTAGGTGATGATGCAAAAGGGCAGGGAAAGGGGCGAGGAAAGGCAAGATAAACACCAACGAAAGTGAGTCTGAGTACGTAGTAGATATCGGGTGCAGAGGGAAGGAGGCTCTTGGGAAATATCTCTTGGACGGGAAGGTGCGACTGGCAGCAGCTTGCAAAAAAAAAACAAAAAAAAACCAGCAACGCAGAACAAAACGCAATCGGGCAAAATGAGGAACTTTCTCTCTCTTCTTCTTCTCTTCTTGTTGTCAACTTGTCTCCCGTCTCCCAACTCTAATTTTGATGTCCAATTGGTGGTGGACCTCGCAGCAGCCGATGCGGTTGAGATTAGGATCGCCACGGTTCCCGACGCTGTCTCGACTGCTCAATCACTCGCCCATGCTCGACGTTGTGCGAGATGTGCGCAGCTGACTCGTGTCTTTGCGATTTCTTCCTTCTCTTTTATTTTCGGCGCGTGCTGGTGTCTCGCCTTTGTCTTTACCCGACAGGGGCTCGGTGTCTCTGTGTGGCTCGCCTTACACAGCAGCGGGGTGTGGCTGCAGGCAGGCTGTGCTGCAGAACAAACTCGCTGGCAAACGAAGCCCAGCAAGCGACCTTTCTTGGCCCGACCGCCCAAATGTCGCGTCTGGCGTGCGACACGACGGAGTACAGCCTCGATGACGGCTGCTCTTGTCACGGCTACCTTGGCGGCGTGCTCCGCAAGATGTCGCACGGCAGCGCCGCTTTGTTCGGCAGGTGGGCGGAGTTGTTTGACTGGCCGCCTATGCAAACAGAGGAGAGAACCAAGACGGGCTCGTCAGACGAAGCCGTCAGACAGGCAGTAAGACAAGTCACGACAGACAAGAATCAAAAATAGCTTTGGGCAGACAGCAGCGGTGAGGCATGGATGAAGGAAAGACAATGGGCAGCGACAGAGAGGAGCAACAGAATAAGACGGCAAAGGCTATGTCCAATCAATTTTGCAGCCCGCTGATACGACGTCCGCCACGGAGCTTAGCAGACAAGCTTTAAGCTCCAGGCCAGGCGCACTCTAAAAGCTTATTGGTGTTGCTGCTTGATCTCTCATTTCTAGATCACTGCGCAGTTTCGACAACGAGAGCCGGCGGATGGTGCTCTCCGTGATACTATTAGCTGATGATGGACTCACGGCTCGTTATCACACTGTAGGCGTAAAGAAGAAGGGCAAGAAGTAGAAGTGGCGGTCAATGTGTGCCGTTGTAAGAGCCAGGAACAGGCACAAAACGAGCCACGGGCAGCTGTTGGTAGATATCGGAAGCTACAGTGGGGAGCGCGGTTTGGGATAGCTTCACAGACATTCAGGCAGTTTGAGATTTGCCACGCATTTTGAAGCTTGACTAAGCAGATGACTTCTGCCTCAGGACGCAAGTCTTGTTCCAGCGCCTGCCATCTGTTTCTGAAGACATCGATTCACTATGCAGCACGTGACTGAAATTACCGGTGGGCCAATGAGAGCGCGTCATTTGCGCGCTAGCAAGATGCTCCAGTACGCCGCTCGTAGCCCATCAGCGACAAATTTCCTTTATGGGAGGCGCATCACAAATGCATTTCAATTTTCTGCAGAGCTCTCAAACCGCGATCCTACAAACCTCGTGCTTTCTACGACACTTATCCCCACGGACATCACCAGCCGTCGGATACTCCAAGGATAACTCGTATACTCCCTTCTGCGAAAACCAGACTTGCTTGCGTTTTCGAAACAGCTTACACATTTGCGCTCTCCCAGTTGCCAGCTGCTCCTTTCAAGCGCTGCATCTGCGTTGTCGCGATTCGCCTCCCCCCGCGACCAACCTACGAACGTTTATCCTCCCTCCTTTCTCACATCCCGGCCGGCTACTTGCCAGCACTCACATCGCAATGCCGGTTGAGATCGCGATGCAAACGCCTCTGGCGGATGCGCTGCAGCGCGAAGTCCAGACGAAGCTCGTCGAAAACGGCTGGGCGCCCAGCGACGACAGCGACAACACGATGGCCGAGTACATTATTCTCATGCTTGTGAACGGAAGACAGGAAGACGAGATCTCCGGCGAGCTGGCGAGAGATCTACTCAACCTTGACCCTGAAGACAACAGTGCACGGGAGTTCTCAAAATGGCTGTTCGAAACAGTCGACACACAAAATGCGATACTCAACAGACCGCCTGCGGCTCAAGTCGCTCACGACAACGGAGACCAGGATATGGATATGGACCTCACAGGTGCCGACCTTGACGACATCAGCGCGTACGTATTCCCTAACCTCTTTCTAAGGAGAGGTTATCCCCCTTTATTGTTTAAATCGTTCCCACATTTTCTAACTGTTGTGTGCAGACCAACAGGACCCAAGGCCATGCGAAGCGGCAGCGGAGCGGGTGGCTTCCGTGGTGGACGGGACAAGCGTGTGATGGGCCAGATCAACCGTGCGATGGACCGCTCAAATGACTCGGTACTGCATCGTGTCCGTGGCCAGGGCAGCGGTATTAATACACACACTCGCGGCGGGCCACATGGCCGGGGAGGTATGGGCAGTTTCGGTAACGGGCGCCAACAACGACACATGAACGGCCGCGCAACCGCCAGCTTCAACCACGCCCTCGCCAACTCCGGAATGGGTGGTGGCCAGACGGGCATGCCCTGGGCGGGCCAGCCTAGCCAACCCGGTCAGCCTGGTCAACAGGGCCTCCCTGGCCAACCCCCCATGCAGCCGGGGCCCATGGATGTGTACGCCATGCTTGAGCAGCAGTCACGCATGATGATGCAAATGCAACAACAGATGCAGATGCAGCAGAATTTGATGCACAACAACAACAACAACCGCCGTGGCGGTATGAACAACCGTGGCCGCCCGCTGGCCGACCGCATCCAGCGCCCGCACCAGAACAATAAGAATTTCCGGAACGGGCAGCAGGACATTTCGTTGAGCGACGCCGGGAGCGACACACAGAAGAAGAACGACCCTGCCGCCGACGGCGAGTCTCTGACCCTGGACGACTTCGATATGGGCAGTGAAACGACCCGGCCAGAGACTTCGAGCATAGCCGAGACAATGTGCAAGTTCAACCTCAACTGCGCCAACGAGAACTGCAAGTTCGCCCACCAGTCTCCGGCAGCGCCGCCCGGCATCACAGTCAACGTCCACGAGGTGTGCACCTTTGGCGCTGCCTGCAAAAACAAGAAGTGCACAGCGCGCCACCCGTCACCGGCCACTCGCCTCGCCCACCAGAGCGAGCAGGACTGCAAATTCTACCCCAACTGCACGAACCCGCACTGCCAATTTCGCCACCCGGCTCTGCCGCTTTGCCGCAACGGCGCCGACTGCTCCGTCCGTGGCTGCAAGTTCACACACGTCCAGACGATGTGCAAGTTCCGCCCGTGCACCAACCGATACTGCACCTTTAAACATGAGGAGGGCCAGCGCGGGACGTTCCCTGACAAGGTGTGGACGGCAGACGGCAGCAATGGCGGCAGCACCAATGGAGGCGAGAAGGAGCACATCAGCGAGCGCAAGTTTGTCGACGAGTCGGCGCCCGAGGAGACAATTCTACCCGGTGTCGATAAGGACATGACCACCGAGGAGGCCGTGATCTCCTAGAGGAGCAGATCATCGCGAATTCTTCTCGAGGCGGCCATTGTTTGAACACGTTCATCAATTACGGCCCGGAGGAGGACGGGAGGCACAAGGTGGTAGCTCCGTGGAGGACGAAACTGAAATAGCGAAGGAAGATACAATGAAAGAGGAAAGAGGTGTCTGCAGCGGAGATGACGGAGACGATTGTCGCACCCGGCCATCAGCGCAATAGCGGGGCGTCTTGTGTATATTGAATGCATTGTGGTGTTTTCTTGGGCGTTCCAAAATGGTTCACAAATGGGACTCACAGACGGCGTTTGTGTTTTGACTGAGTATGGTTTGGGTTTTGGCAAATACGATGTATTATTGTTTTCTTTATATTCTGTATTCTACTACCACCGTGCGGGCGTTCTTGCCTTGTGTCGAGTCAACCATGATGTAATTATCTTAACCTTATCTAAGATCAGAGGTGCGCCTGCCTGTTGTGCCCTTTATGATAGTATATGTAATCACAGTATTCCTGGGGCCGAGGTCTTTCTCTGTCCCATATTGTCCCACCGCCACCTTTCTCCCCATTCCACCCTCTATTCCACCTGCTGAATGCCTCACGTCGTTCTCCCTCCCCCGCAGCCACCAAGCCGGCTCTTTTGACGTTCGGCCCAGTGGCCCTGTGTGCTGCCGGTGAGCCCGTGTTGGTCCTTCCTTTCCATGTGCCGGCGATCTGCCCCAACATCTGCCTCTTCAGGCGCTAGTCCCCACTTCTGCTGTCCTCCCGTTGCCTCCCCTCACTACGGTCCGACTCAAGCCGGGGCTCTTCTGGGCTGGCAACTTACCGATTGGCGATTGCCAGGGCCCTGCTGAATCCTCGCCATCCCATTTGCTCTCCCACCGCAATCGGCTCTTGTTGGTCTGGCTCAGCCTGGGCGTCTTGTACTTGCTTCCTCCTCTCCGGCCCTTTTTGCTGTTTCTCCTCCACTTCCCCCCTCTTCTTCTGCCATTCGCATCTCCACCATGACCACCAGCAGCGCCGGCCGCCTTGCTGTCGCAGAAGACCAAGCCGCGGATTCCACCCCTGTCACGACCGCCATTGACAACAGCACAATCCCAACCGATACCAACATCTCTGACCAATCGCTTACACCGGCCGAGGTCGACGACCTCGCGACAAGCATACACGAAGCCACATCCGAGCCTGCCGCCGACCCCGGGCCGGAAGCCGACCTTGACGACGACGAAGACGACGACGACGCTCCTCGTGCTAGCATTGGTGACGACTCCTACTACTGGGATCCCTCCACCATGGCTCCACTTAACGCTCGGTCTGCGGCTGCCATTGCCCGCCTACGCGCCTTCCGGCCGCCACCCTTTCCACTCTGGGACCGCCTGCCAGCCAGCCGGCGCGCTGCAGTGCTGGTACTGCTGTACGCGGACCGGCGAGGCGACCTGCGCGTCGTATTGACCATGCGTGCCGCCAGCTTGCGCAATTACTCGGGCCACGCGGCGTTCCCTGGTGGCAAGGCCGATTCGATCGAGGAGACAGCCGAGCAGATTGCACGGCGCGAGGCATGGGAGGAGATTGGTCTACCGTTGGACGACTCTAAGCTGCCGCGGCCATTCCGGATTGAGCACCTGTGCGACCTGCCGTACAATTTGGCCAAGACAGAGCTTGTGGTGCGGCCATGCATTGCGCTTCTCCACGCAGGCGAGGGCGATGCTGAGGCGTCCAACAAGAAGGATGACGCCGCATCAGGTAGCAACGGTGACGAAGAAGTCACCCCCGACGAAGCGCTCATTCCCAAGCTGGACGCCAAGGAGGTCGCTGCTGTGTTCAGCGCACCCTTCCACAACTTCCTGCTGCCGACAGACGAGGTGTCCAAGGAGGACGGCATGCCGCTGGCACTGTCGCAGATCAAGTCCAAGAATGGCAAGAACGGGGCGCCACAACGCCGTCCAAAGCTGCCACCAGGCCCCTGGTACGAAGGATCGTGGATCCATTGGCACGAGGAACCATGGCGGATGCACTTCTTCTACGTTCCCGTGGTGGGCCAGCGGGTGGCAAAGCCGCGGAAGCGGGTACGGAGTGCCGAAGACGATGCCGACAGCAAAAAAAAGCCGACGGCGGCTGTCGTGGCCGCAGACCAGTCTGTAGGAACACCACCCGCCGTGATCACCGACAAGGAAGACGAACAAAAGGACCAGGACGAGGCTGTCGTGGACGAGATCGAAGATTCTCCTGGCCGCTACAAAGTGTGGGGTATGACGGCTCGCATCATCGTCGATGCGGCCAAGCTTGCCTATGGGGAGACGCCGGCTTTCGAGCACAACTCGCACTTTGGTGACGAGCGCATCATCGAAGGCCTGGATAAGATGGGCCGGCTGGGCGAAAAGAAGAAGGCGGGAAGCGAGCTGACCCACGAGGACCTAAAGGAAGCAAGCAAGATGTAATCTGAACGCCACGGCATATAGAGAAAAGATGTAGACGACCATACTACCAACAATGACAACAGAAAGTGATAAATGATGAGAACTTGCTTGCTATATCAGTTGTTAAATATATCCAATCATAAAACTCCAGTCAACCATCCAAAATCCCGCTGTGCTGCAAAACGACCGAATGGCCCGCTCTGTCGTGTCCTCCTACCAGCCTTGTATTTACGGTATGCCCATCCCGGTCGACAGCTTGCCTCTACTATGATCTAGATGACGACCTAGGTTTAGTGGCACGCCGTCTCCTTAACGACCGGCGTCGCACCGCCAAACAGGAGGTAGCCGACAAAGGCACCGACCGACACCGAAAGCATCACCCATCCATTGTACGTCATGAAGACGAGCCTGAGCAGTGGTTAGTAGCTAGAAACGGCGGGAAATTGAGGAGAGAGGAATGGCGACCAACATAATCATAAAGGCGTAAAAGTTTTGGATGCCGTAGAGTACGGCCTTGGTGAGGTGTGCGCGTTTGTTGACGTCGGCTTGGGCTTGCCCTGTGCGGAGGAAAGGCGTGGTCTCAGTATCATGGTCATCTCGGTCTCCACGAGTTTCGCGGTCTTCTTTTGGTTTTTCGGCAGAACAACTTAGCTGTTTGCTCTCGCAGCAAATGGGAGTTTGACAGGAGACAGAAACAGGAGAAGAAGGGGGAAAAAGAGAAGAGACGAAAGAAAGAATGGAGGGGGGGAAGCTTACGCGGCACGGCGTCAGCGCGCTTCGCAAGCTGCACTTCGTAGCGGCGGATGCCCTCGCGCAGTGCCTCGTAGCCGGCACCGAGCGCGACAACGGCGAGAAGCGACAGGATCAGGCCCGGCGTGGAGCGGATGTGCCACCAGCGGAAGACGATACAGAGGTTGTTGGTGTCCCAGGTGAAGAGCATCTAGAGAGGGGGAGGGAGTTAGCATTTCCTACATATCATTCATCTTGAAGGCCCCGTTCCTTAGCAATCATCCCATCTAAAAAGTAACGGGGTCACCCACGTTCATGGTGCACCTGTCCATGGGCATGTCGGCGGTCTCGGCCATGTGGTGGTGTGAGTGGTCCATGGCGGTGAGCTTTGGTTGAGATCGGACGGTTTATGGAAGGACGGCTGGATGAGAGAGACACGTGTCTGTAGTGATAGGAGGTTAGATGGAGACGCGCTCAATACCTTGAGAGGTCATCGATCAATTTGCACGGTCGATGAAAGCAAAAGACGTCCAAGGACGAGGCGATGGGATGCGGGAGTTGTGCCTACTAAGTAGTCGTCCACCTTGCTGTGCTCGGCCCAAGTCGCGGCGGTGGTGGAGTAGCTGAGGCAGTTTTAATTGGTGGCAGGGAAGGAGCTTCTGGCAGGGCTGAGAGCCGAGAGCCAGTGAGTTTACAGCGAGGCTGTTTCTGTTGGAACTTTTCGGGGGGAATGGGCGCAAAAGAAGTCGACAGCTTGCATAAAAATTGAGTTGAAAATGGAAGAAATTGGAAAGAAGAGGAAAGGTCACACGAGAATAGAACTCGTCCACTTTGCCGCTTGTTAACGTTCAAGGGGCCGGGGAGGGTGGTGCGTCAGTTTTGGAGGCGCTGCGCGTTTCAGAGGGTTTACGGAGTAAAGAGGGTGCGTCACGGAGGACAAGTAAGATACAGCTTACTCCGTTATACAGGAGACGATGCACAGCACAGCGCTGGCGAGCTTGTGCTGCCACCCGCTGAACGGGGCCAACCGGTCCTGACAGGGTATGTAGCTCCGACTTAGTCATTTTCCAGGAAACCCCGCCTTAATTAGCCAGGGCGGCGCGGGAGGCGCTGAAAGCACTGGAGGCGGAGAGAGGGAGGTAACTTAATTACTTGGAGGACTTAGCGATAGGCCTTAACGAACGGGTATTGGGAAAATGAGCCCGTTCTCAGAACTGCTTAGAAACCGAGACCGGAGTTTGCGGGAGAGAGGAAGAACAAGACTTGAGAGTATTACGAGTCATAAGATTATATGAAAAAGAAAGACCTCAACCCTATCACGACCAAACGAAGCGACACCATTTTTAACTCACCAGCCAGAAGAGGTCTTTACAAAGGCACAGAAAATACACCGAAATTAAGTGCCGTCATGCTCGGATCGCCAGTGAATCTGCCCAAGTGGTGAGTTTGAGAAGCATGAGCTGACATGAGACGATGTTTAAGATGTTCAAGATCACACGGATTAGACGCATAGAGCCGCTCGACTGACACAATCCAGGCTGGAGGAGAACTCGCACCTCCTGAAACCGCCAATCAATAACTACTGTGTTTACAATGAAGATTTTACAGTGATGGTATGATGTCCCTGGTTCATTTTTTTGGGTTTCTTCTTGAAATTCTCGACGTCTTGGTTTTTTGGTGGTTTTTTTTTCCCGTCTCGACCGCACGGATCCTGACTCTCTCACTCATAGATCGTCGGTGGCCCCAACGCCCGCACGGACTACCACATCAACGAGACGCCCGAGTGGTTCTTCCAGCACAAGGGCGCCATGATGCTCAAGGTCGTCGATGACGGCAACTTCCGCGACATTATCATTCACGAGGGCTCCATGTTCTTGCTGCCGGCCAACACACCCCACAACCCCGTGCGCTTTGCCGATACAGTGGGCGTCGTGCTCGAACAGCGCCGGCCAGCGGCGTCCATCGACCGCATGCGCTGGTACTGCGCGCAGCCTGATTGCCGCGCCATTGTGCACGAAGCGTCTTTCCACTGCACGGATCTCGGCACGCAGATCAAGGCCGTCGTGGAGGCATTCCGCGAGAGCGAAGCCGACCGCACATGCAGCAAGTGCGGCACGCTCGCCGACTGGGCGCCGCCGCCGGGCTCGATCCCGGATCCGAACAAGACTTAAATTGGGTGTGGATGAAATAAAAAGTGTGAAATGATGGTACGAATAGCCTTCGCTATGAGTTAATACGTCGTCGGACAGCGGACGTTTATGTGTTCGTGTGTTCGTATGTTCGTCTGTTCATGTGTTTATATGTTTTTCCTATGCAAATATTTACATCTCATCTCCGTATGTTCACATCCCCCTCTCTTTATGTCTCGGCAAAAGTGTAGTCACCCTCCGAGTCGACAACCGGCACCTCCAGCCGGGCCTCCTCAATCTCCTTGCCGTTGACGCGGATGCCGCCCTTCATGACATCGCCGGCGACGACGAGGCCAACGCCCTTGGGGGTGCCAGTCAGGACCAGGTCACCCGGCTCCAGCGCCATGACGCGCGAGATGTCGCTCAGGATGCGCGGAATGCGGAACAGCAGCAGCTCCGTCGAGTCCTGCTGGCGGATCTCGTCGTTGACGGTCAGGTAGACCTCAATGTTGTGGGGGTCCGGGATGGCCGACTTGGGGATGACCTGACTGATCGGCAGGAACGTGTCGAAGCCCTTGGCAATGTCCCACGGCAGGCCCTTTTTCTTCGCCTCGTTCTGAACGTTGCGTGCCGTCATGTCGAGGGCCAGGGCGTAGCCTATGAGGCGTTAGTGGCCGCTGCTATACAAACGTGGCATGGCATAACTCACTGTCAATGGCATCCAGAGCGCCCTGCTCGTCATCCGGCTTCAGGTCACGGACATGCTTGCCGATAATCAGAGCCAGCTCAATCTCATAGTGCAAGTCAACGCCCTTGGGGCGGACGCAAGGACCGGCACCTGGCAGCACAATAGACGAAGGAGGCTTCAGGAAGAAGAACGGCTGCTTTGGCCGGACGTTGTTGAGCTCCGTCACATGGTCGCTGTGAGACGGTTAGCAAGCGCACTCTCAATACGACAGCGGTCACGGGGAAAGCCCGTCTCAGCTCAGCTCCAAACTCAAAGAGTAATAGTACTCACGCATAGTTCCGGCCAATGCAGACAATCTTGTTGGACTTCTTGAGCGAGGACAGGGAGGAGGCCATGGTGGACAGGCCGCGCCGGAAGGTAAACATGGTGGGCAAAAGGTCTCTTTTTTTCGCTGGCACTCTGCGCGGTGATGCCGTCCTGTGTGCCTCCTTTTATTTAACTTCCTGGCTCGTCAATTTCGATCCTTTCTTCGGCAGTCCGTGTTGTGTGCAAAGGAAGCGACGGCACAAAATCGACCAGGTTGGGAAAGAGCAACCAAGCGTCTAGACACGGTTGACCAATGGCAGCAGCGCGGGATAATCCAATGGAGCCGATCCAGGAAGCATCCAACCACTTTGCTGGCAATAAGAGCGCGAATAAAGACTAAAGGAGGGCAAGAACGGCCTGTGGGTTGCGTGCACGACTATGAGATGGTTGCTGGTGCAAGACTGGAGTGGTGTCCCGTCATCAGCTTCCCGGAGGAAGGAGCTTGGAAGGGCAGCGCCGGCCGTGAAGACTACCCCAAGGGAAATTTTACCGTAGCAGGGGAAAGCGGGAAAGAGGGGCAGGGCACTGCGGCATCGCACTTGCGTGTTTTGTGTAGCGCGGGTTGTGGGACGCTTTGGTGGAAGCAGGCTTCCTCTTCCTAGAACGATAAGATAGTGGTGTGCAGTGCAACTTGGGACAACCTTTCTCGAGTCGCTTTTTCCTCTCCACTTCGCACGCCGTCCGGCAAAAGTGCATCGCGCACAGCGGCCGAGTCGGCAAGATGGCGCTCGAGGCAGTGGTCGGAAAGCGGGCAGCGGGCGGCGGAGAAAGTCGACGGTGAGGGGCTAATTAGAGGCATGCCCAAAACGGCAGCAGCGATGGGGTTGCATTCACTGCTGCAGTGCCTCAAAGTTGCTACTGTCTGGAGTAGCCCTGTCACATTCGTGAAGGTTCGCGTGCACCTGCAGCTCCAGCGGCTCATCGGCCCCACAGCCACGTAGTTTACAGTGCGCAAAGCGCGCCAGCCTGGTCAACCGGCGCGTTGGTGTGCTTTTGGCTGGAAACGGCTGCTTCTGGTCCTTCAGCGAGCCAAGCTCTTCCCCGCACAACCGCAAATGGTCGCTCTCTCCCCAACACACCAACCAAGCAGATCTGTCCATCCAACAAAGAGAGGGAAGGCAAACTGTGTGCGCGTGAGCAAGCAACCGAGGGCCACCGTTTGGTGTCATCGATTCCGTTCGTCCCCGGCCTTTTTCTCCATTTCACCATTTCACCATTTCCTTGTCGCGCTCCATCGACTAGACCACCACCGCTGCATCGCACCGTCAAACCACGACGACACCATCGCGAACCCGGCTGCAGCTGTTTTATGCGACCTGCACCAAGCTCTCGACCATCGCCAAACGTGCAGTAGCTCGCTTTGCACACCTTAATATCGCGTGCAACACGGCCGCCGACCCTCACCGCCCCAGCCTTGCCTCTCCCACTTTTTCATTTCCGAACATGGAGACTCTGCAGCTAGCCCAGATGCTGGCAGATCTCAGCGATCTGGATGCTGCCGTACGTTGACGAGTATTTGTTTGAGATGATGCTCGTTGCTGGCACCATATATCTAACTGCTCCCAGGAACCCCGTGCCGCTCATGCTCTCGTCACCGCCAACACGACCGTCACAACCACCGCCTCGACAGCTTCGTCTACGACGGTGCACCAGACCACCCACGACGTCACCACCGTCTCCTCCTCCCCCGCTCAAATCCCTACCAGCTCGCACCAGCACCGTCGGGTCCCTTCATCATCGGCGCTGTCGCCCGGAAGCTCCGGCGCCGTCCCACGCAACGGTGGAACCTCGACGCCCTTTGACTCCTACCTAGGCCGCCGCCTGCTCACGCCGCCCATCACGCGCTCTAGCTCGTCCCACGGCTCTATGCCTGGTACACCGCGCGGAAACGAGGTTTGTTGCATTCCATCTATTTTCTGCCGTGGCCCTGCAACTCGCCTGCTAACGAGCATTCTTTATATACAGACCGACTCCGATGTCGACCGCGCGTCTTCGCTCATCGCCCTTTACGATCTTCGGGCCAAGCTCAAGCAGTACAACGACAGCAACAGCCTGCGCCAGGCCCGCGAGAAAGTGGCAGCCCTGTCTGGACGCCAGCAGCACCAGCAGTCGCCGCACCCGTCCGGCGACAACCTGGCAGCTGGAGCGTCGTCTTCTTCGCCGCCAAATCCCCCGCCCATTACCCGTCACCATTCCCAGTACACGTTCCCGCGGTCGTAAGACATATCGCTCTCTTGGACTATCTCTACCGACACAAGCAAACGGAAACCGGCAGTGAATTCTTACGCCTGCTCATTTTATTATTGGATTCTTCTTCTTCGTCCTTCTTTATGCGTTGCTTTTACCGCCAACAAAAGTAACTTTGTACTATTGCATGGAATATTCGGCGTACCACGGAACCTTCTCTTTTATTTGTGCAAAGCTCAGAGGCTGGCATGGCGAACGGGCTGATGGGTGTTTTGGATGGATTTTGTGCTTATGACCTTCTTTGTTTTCCTTTACGACACTTGATCCACGACGGGTATCACATGGCGTTATTTTGTTTCTCTTTATTCTAATTTTACTTACGCTTATTTACGTCTTGTCTTTTCCCTCTAGTGAAGTTCTTCTCAATATCTCTTGCGGCGGTACGTGATAAAGGAGCTCTATGGGCTTTTCCTTCCTTCATGACACCTTCATGATAAAGGTCCAATACGAGACAACAAGTGCCTCGTAAAAACCTTATAGAAGACTCTACAGACAAGGGTAAAAATAATATGTATAGCAAATGCTCTTATTTCCTTTCTTTCAAAAACATGCCAACGTTAGAGGTCATCACCTTTAAATGGGCACGTGACCCACATTGCCGACTGACGCACCTCAAGAAGGCCCCACAACAGCTTGCTCCTCCTGTAGCCAAGATCTCCGGCACCGACTAGCCCCTTCTTGGGCTGAAGGCAAGGCAATGCCAAAAATCACTTTCATCTCCTGTTTATCATCCACGCCTTGGCCGTTCGTCACCATTTATCCCCTCCCACGCCACCGCAAACTCCTCTTCGCGTCTTCTTTCCCTCTGATATCCTTTTTGAAGCAACAGAACGTTTCCCTTACCCTGCACTCGGTTCATTCTTGCCCGCCATGGCGACCGGCGTAGACGCGAAGCTCCTCAAGAGCACCAAGTTTCCACCCATCTTCAACCAGAGGGTGGACACGCAGAAAGTCAACCTGCAGGTGATGAAAAAGTACGTCGTTGATACTACCTCTCTCCTTTCTATTCATCGCGTCTCTACCACATTCTAACTGCCTCGCTTCGTGCTTAGATGGATTGCTGGACGGATTGCCGACATCTTGGGCAACGACGATGACGTCGTCATTGAGCTCTGTTGCAACCTGATCGAGAGCGCTCGGCACGTGCGTATTATCACTGCCCCCAAAGCCTACACCACGCTGGATAGAAAGAATTCTAACGCAAATACCTGTGCATGTGCAGCCCGACATCAAATCCCTCCAGATCCAGCTTACCGGCTTCCTCGAATCCCAAACCCCCGAGTTCTGCAAAGAGCTTTGGACTCTACTACTCAGCGCCCAGTCCAGCCCACAAGGCATTCCAAGAGAACTTTTGGAGGCCAAGAAGATGGAGCTGATCCAGGAAAAGGTAGGCCAGGCCCTGACCTCTTATAACACCGACCGCCAACTCCTACGGGCCCTTGCGAAGGCTAACGTGATCTCTTTCTCCCGTCTAGATCGAAGCAGAAAAGGCCGCTGAGGAAGCACGCCGCAAGCGCAGCGAGTTTGGCCGCTTCGACCGCGACCGACCCCCGCGGGGGGGTGATCGAGGAGATTCTTGGCGGGATGGTGCTGGCGGAGGGCGCCGCGGCAACGACAGCCGCCGCGGTGGGGGCTCTTTCAGAGGCAATGATGGTCCTGGCGGCGGCGGTGGTCGAGGCGGTCGGGGCGGAGACCGTGAGCGCACGCCGCCAGGGCGCGGTCGTGACTTCCGCGGCGACCGCGGCGGGAGCTTCAGGGCCCCTCAACATGACCTATACGTTCCTAACGACCGCCGCGGACGAGGCAATGACCGGCGAGGTGACAACCGTCGCCGACGTTCTCGGTCTCGGTCTTCCTCTTACTCTCGCTCACGTTCCCGCTCAAGTTCGGGGCGCTCTGGCTCCTCGAACTCCCGCTCTCGATCTCGGTCCGAATCCCGTTCTCGGTCGCCTCCCCGTCGTCGCGCCCCAGATGCCAAAGCCAGCGGAAGCGGTGATAAACGGGCGCGGTCACCGCCTCGGGCGCAGCTTGGTGGGCGCAGAGACGGTGATCGTCCCCGGAGGCGCTCGCCATCGGCCAGTCGCTCTCCGGCCGCGAAACGCCGCCGGTATTCGCCATCTCGAAGCCGGTCGCGTGACCGAAGCCGCCGCTCCGTTCGGTCTGTATCATCGAGTGGCTCGTCGAGATACTCGCGCAGCGACAGCAGCAGAAGTCCACCCCGTCGGCGGCGAAGTGGGCGCGACCGTAGCTACAGTAACAGCCGGAGCAGGAGCCGGAGCCGCAGCAGAAGCAGAAGCAGAAGCAAAAGCCCTCTGTCTGACGAGGACAAGACGGGACGCCTGAAGGGACGGCGCGGTAGCCCTGAGAAGGGACACGGCAATGGCCGCAACGGTGGTGGTGGTGGTGCGAGACGTGGTGGACCAGTGGGCCAGCGAAGACGGCGTGATACTTCCTCTGGTTCTTCGCGTTCGCGCTCCCGTACGCCTTTGAAATCGCGAGACAAGTCTGCTGATGTTCCCAGCAAAGAAGACAGACCCGCAACCAAGGCAACTGCGACTCCTACCGCTGCTGTGGATGCCACCAGAGCCAAGCCAGATGCAACAAGCACACCGGGGGCGAACCCGCCAGTCAAAGATGCACAGGTTCGTTTCGTCGACTTTTTCCTTTACATCTCTCTTCTTATCTTTTCTAACACTATGGGATTGGGAACTAAAGCCGCCTCCGCAATAGACCAAAGCAGCCGAGCGACTCGCCAACGAGAAGCGCGAGAAAGAACTCAGGGAGCGAATCAAACAAATGAGAACCTCGAAGCGCAGTTCGTGAAGAAGACTAACGCCTTTTTTTTCTTTTTAAAGAGCCTTATCTTTCCAAGAGACTGAACTGTCTGGTTACGGCGCATTTCACCGTGCCTCTCGGAGTCTCCCACCCTCGTACGACTTCCCCGCTTGCCTCTCCTACATCGTCAAGATGTTGGTTTGACGATAGCTTTCTCGCTTAGAAGAAGGCTACAGGCGGGGATGCGTAGGCGGGTTGGGGAACAACGAAGGTATCGTGCCACAGGATGGTTTGTTACATATCAACACAAGATACCGAGCACCATCTCTTTTTTGTTTGTATCTACCACTTTTTGAGGAGACACCGACTTTTGGACTTTTGGACTTTCTACTTACAGCTTTATCTCATAAAATACAAGTACACTATATACAAGATATCAAAGTTACAGAACATGCAGCAATGCATGCCAGTTTCCCGAGATCAAAGGTTTGGAATACATGCTGTATGTCACGTTGTATCAGGGAGGGTATCGTAGAATCTCCTGCAGATGCCAAACGAGCTGTCTGACTCTAGCCACATGTCGCAGCCAGTGTGCTGATCGCGGCCCTAATAGAAGGCCAGGGTCAGCGGAGTCTCGCGGGCGGCAAAGAGGCACCAGAGTAAAGGACTCAAGGATGACTAATATATTGGCTGCTAAATTGACCCCCCGCCAATCAGCAAATGCCCACCGTAGGATCAAGTACCCAAGCCTACAGTTGTGTACAGGGCCAGCAACGCGCCGGATCTTTTATCAACGCAACTTTCCTTTCTGCGCCTGGCTTCGTCTCCTCTTCTCGACAACCCCCTCCCACCCCCGTTGTCGCGCGTGCGCCAACCCACACACATAGCATATTACACACAGCCACCATGGCGGACAAGCTGCAAGTCGCCGGCGGCGCCAATGCGGACACACCGGGCATGCCATACTACGAGAAGTCGCGGCAACACTTGAAGGAACTGCTCCAAAAGCGCAAGGCGCTGGAACGGCAGTTGGTAAGTTGCACTAGGCCCTGGATGCACAGACAGATCATGTGAAGAAAAGGGAGCATACCCGTTGACGCGCCAAGCACACCCGCGAAGAGGCCATCTCGCAGAAAGAGACCGACTATCTCGAGAACACGGTCAGCGGCAACATCATCACGGGCTTCGACAACTATGTCAAGGGCATCACGGGCGCAGCGGCGCAGCGGCGAAAGACAGGCGTGACCGAAGCCAACCGCGTCTTTTCACGCAGTAGCATATCCTACAATGTTCGTCCCTCCCACCAGCATCGCCTCCCCCGACGGGCGTCCCGTCGGGTCTTATTATCCCCTCCTCTAACACATTCCAGGCGGCCAACGCGTCAAATGCACCAACACCCTTGCAGACCTCCTTCAAGGACGGTAGCAATGCTGGCAGCGGCCCGGGCTCCGGCCAAGCGACACCCACCTCCACCACGGCCGGCAAGGCTCCCCTCTCGAAGAAGAAAAAGACCGCAGCGGCCGCAGCGGCTGCCGCGAGCGGTGTCGACGATAGCGAGACCGATACGACACGCGAAACGAAAAAGGTGCGGACGAGCTTTGGCACCGTGCGGAAGTGACCTGCTGCAGTGCCAACAAGGCACCACGGACGAGACACGGCGAACGAGCAAAGCACGCGCGCAGATGATTGTTTTCATTTCGATTTTTCATGGGTTTCTAGGCGTTTCCGGTATACCATTGCAGCATCATGGGGGCTTTTCGAGCGATTTGGATAGAGACCACCAACAGCAAAGCTGCTTTTGGTTTACTTTTAATTACAGTCTCGTCAAGACCGGCGTTTTGTGTCTCCTCACTGCGGGCCAAAAGGGCCCGCTCGCAAAAATGTGTACAACAAGAACGGCCTCGGCAGGAATATACAGAGGCGACTGCTATTTTCCATTTTACTGACTCTCATGTCCTGTTCCTCTGCTGATTCCATAATGCGTTCCAGTTCTTTGTGAGAGAAGCACACGTGACCGTACCGCTCAGAACCGGGCGTGGTTCCGAGCCGCCCAGCCCCAACTTAAATGGCCATGCGGGGTCAACTAGCAGCCCAAAACGGCAGCTGCCTCTGCCACACTGCTGCAGATGCCGTGCTCTCCGTTGATACATATGTCCAGCCAGTAGACTCGTATCCTACTCTACGTAAGGAAGTGTCGTCGACACCTCAATGACCATCCCTCGATTTTGCTTCCACACCGCAAAGTCCTCGCTACGAATCACCACTGTTCACGCCTCAGCACCATCGACTCGGCTTGCCCCGATAGCTACTATTTGTGTTAGTGCGGTCTCTCAGCCTCGCATATCCCTGTTCCAACACTCGCAACGGTCTGTTGCCGCCAAAACTCTAAAGACAGCCTCGACACACACAACAACTGCCGAAATGACCCTCAAGGCAGACAAGTTCACGCCCTCGGTGCTACTTTCGGCGCCGCGGCGCTCCGCCGGCTCGCCCAATCCGAACGGCACCAAAGTCCTGTACACTGTAAGATCACGCACCAAGCTCTCTGTAGGCTCGAGGTACGTTTTCTAACACGGGTAGGTCTCGACGTACTCCTTCGAGGAGCATAGCAAGACGTCCCAGATCCGTGTGCTGGATATCGAGTCGGGTGGTTCCATTCTGCTGTACGAGGACTCCTCCTACAGCGAGCCTGTTTGGGTTGACGATGACGCCTTCTTCTTCCTGAAGAGCGGCGACAAAGGCGCCACCTCCCTCTTCCTGGGCCGGGCATCCCGGCCGAGCGCCGAGCCCACCGAGATCCAAACCTTCGGCCACGGTCTTTCCAACCTCCAGATCCTGAAGCTCAAGGACGGCACCATCGCCATTGCGCTGACCGGCTTGGCCACGCCATCCGGCGACCCATATACTGCGGAGCTCGCCGAGAGCAAGGAAAAGAAGTCGCACAGCTCCGCACGGGTCTACACCAAGCTCTTTGTGCGCCACTGGGATGCCTATGTTACCGAGGAAAAGTCCGCCATCTGGTACGGCCTCATTGAGAACTACGGCGGTGCCGCCGCCGGCTCGGAGTCGTATTCGCTTTCCGGCGGCCAATTGGTCAACCTCCTACGGGATACCGGCTTAGAGTCTCCTGTCCCGTCGTTTGGCGGAACCGGCGATTTCGCCCTCGGCCCTGAGGGCATCGCTTTCGTCTCCCGCGACCCCTATCACAACGACGCCCTCACCACCATCACCAACCTCTACTATGTGCCTCTAAAGACGTATGCTGCAGTTGCGACGCCGCCACCAAAGCCGCTTCTTATCAAGACCGGCGACCTCCAGGGCTACAGTGCCAGCCCTACCTTCTCACCAAATGGCAGCAAGATCGCTTTTACACGCATGCAGAGCAAGCAGTACGAGAGCGACAAGCCCCGACTCCTGCTCCTCTCCGATGTGGGTGCATTCGTCTCGACATACGGCACGGCCAGCAGCGACAACGATGTGACAGAATACTACGCCACAGAAGATGGCAAGGGCGGCTGGGACGCCCGCCCCGACAGCATTCTCTGGAACGGGGACGGCTCCGAGCTGTTAGTCACGGCGGAACTCAAAGGCCGCAACGCGCTCTTCCGTTTGCCCTCCTCCCCCAAGGCCGCTTCCACCTTTGGCCTCCCGCATGTCGTCATTGGCGGCCGCGAGCTTGTGTCTGCTGATGACAACGAACTTCAGACGCGCATTCGCCTAGGAGATCCTCATGCCGACGCGTTCCAACCACTCCACGGCCACGGCAGTGTGGTCGACGTGCGCCTCCTGGGCACGAACCGGTCGAAGCTCTTTGTGACGATGAGCTCTCAGGTCGACAACTCTCTCTACACCATTGTCGACCCTGGCCTGTTGCCGAATCTGCCGTTCCCATCCGAGGCCAGGCGCTTTACTATGGACGTTGTTTCGTCGCAGTCGCGCCATGGGTCCACGTTTGGCTTATCGCGCAACCAGCTCGGTGAGATCTGGTTCCAGGGTTCCGGCGACTACAAGGTTCACGCTCTCGTAGTCCGCCCTTCCAACTTTTATGACGAAGAGAACAAGGACAAGAAGTGGCCGCTCGCTCTCCTTATCCACGGCGGCCCCCAGGGCGCCTGGGCCGACAGCTGGAGCACACGCTGGAACCCAGCTGTATTCGCAGAGCAGGGCTACATTGTCGTGACGCCAAACCCGACGGGCAGCACGAGCTACGGCATGGCCCTTCAGGACGGCATCCAGAACGAATGGGGTGGCCGTCCGTACGAGGACATTGTCAAGTGCGTCGACTATGTCGAGGAGAAGATGCCGTATGTCGACATGTCGAAAGCCGTTGCACTGGGCGCGTCCTACGGTGGCTACATGATCAGTAAGATCCTTCCCGCAGCTTTACTAATATTGTGATTACGTCGCGCATGGCTGATCCTCGTTGCTAACGCTGCACTCATCCAGATTGGATCCAAGGCAAGTCTTTGGGCCGCCGCTTCAAGGCCCTTGTTTGCCACGACGGCGTCTTTAGCACGCTCAACCAGTACTCTTCGGAGGAGTTGTTCTTCCCGCTGCACGATTTTGGCGGCACGCTCTGGGAGAACCGGGCCGGCTACGAGAAGTGGGATCCCGCGAAGAACACGGGTGAATGGGCCACGCCAATGTTGGTACGTGATGTGACATGGTTGTTTCTTTCGTCAGCCTTTTTGTTATTCTTGAGGACGGCTTTTAACACACTGCTAGGTCATCCACAACGAGCTCGATTACCGCCTGCCTGTTACCGAGGGCCTGTCCATGTTCAATGTGCTACAGAGCCGTGGCGTTCCAAGCCGTTTTCTCTCTTTCCCCGACGAGAACCACGTAAGTGATACAATCATAGTCCTTCTTTCACATCGCGCCGTATTTGATTAATCAGATTCCTAACTTCTCGACAGTGGGTCTTGAAGCCGGAAAACTCTCATGTGTGGCACAGCGAGGTCCTCGGCTGGATCAATAAGTACACGCAGCCGGACCAGGATGGTGTGATTCAGCTGGCAGAGGCAACCGCTCAGGTTCAGATCTAGACACGTTCTGGAAACTTGGATATTTTTGGAGTAGCTTTTTTTCCCTTATTTAGTCCTGGAAACAGTTAGTGGTTATTGTGCGGATCGTGCCGGGACGCTTGCCACAGTCCAACGCCCTCCCGTAAACCACATCAAAGCGTTAGCAAATTCATGATTGTTGGAACTTTTTTTCGCTTTTGCCCTTCTTCTGCTTTTCTGTTCAAAAGAAACTGGTTTGTTTTGTTTAATACATTACGGGGAATATAGCGACTGCCATTGATCATATGATTTTATTTTCCCTCGTAAAATGAGGCTTTTTAGAATATAAATTGATATGGTTTAAACAACCAAAGCATGAACATTCATCAATGGTTTGTATTTTATCTCTCCCTTCCTTAATATCTAAGTTCACACTCGACGTCATTTTCAAAACCTAGTCTCCTGCTCGTCAGTAATACAATAACAACTAAAACGTTACACTCCCACCATGAACTCCTTAATAACACACGAAAAGAACAAAATGCGTTTGCCCACCAGAAGTACCCAGCATAAAAACGAAAACATAAATCATCACAGTATCCTCTCACGTTATCAAGTCTTGGCATGTCATATCCGACCCTCCCTAGGGATGCTCTGACTCACACAATGAAAAGCTCAAGATGACGCACCGGGCTTCTGTTGCAGGCTGCGGATTAGCTCTAGCACATGCCGCCATGTCAAACCGGAGTCAAAGTTGATGGAGTGCTTTGCGCGTACCCCCAGACTTGGCCGTACAGATCCCGGATATGCCTCCAGTAACTTCCTTTGCATGAACTCAGCCCACGCCAGATCGGGGATGCCCTCCAAGAAGCTCCATATAAACTGGCGCTCTGACCGCGGCGGTGACGTGCTAAAGTCTCGAGCGAAGGTTTGAACGTGCATCATGAAGGCCATTGTTGCTTCTCGTCTATTGGCAAATTTTCGCTGATTGTTGTCGCCACTATCGGACTTGCTTCCTGGGGAAGAGGTATTGACGTGATCACGCTTTCTCACACTTTCCTTGGTGGGTGTATCTGTATGCTCACGGGGATGTAGAGCAGTCTTCGAAGACATCTCATGCTGGTCTTGATGCTGTAAAACCTGTTGTTTCCCCAAGTGTGCCCCACCAAGGGACTGTGGGTTCGCTTCTCGACGAGAGGGCTGAGGCCTGTTGGTTAGATCTAGCCTTGCCTTTTGCATTTCTTCTGGCCGCTTTCTTGGAGTAGGTTGCACTCTTGTCCTTGTCTGCGAAGACACAGTTTTTGGACTCTGGTCCTCCATGCCAGTGTCTGTGGCTTGCGGCAGCACTGCTATCACTGGTTTAATCTCCGTGCCGGGTTCTTTTAGGGAGCTCTTTGCCGCCGGCCGTCGCTCATTTCTGACGATGCTCGTTCGCAACGAGGTATCCCTAGCCTTAACGGTGTCCACCTTCGAATTTGCCCGTATGGTGTTGCCTGTGCCGCCCTGGGCTCGTTTTGGTGAAGGCCCCGAGGTATCGCTATCGCTTTCTGCTCGGCTCGTGTCCAACTTCGTTGTCCGGAGAGGACGCCACGGACGCTTACGTTGAATGGAAGCTCGTTCTGTGTAGATCTGGTGACCATTTCTGGTGGCTCTCGGTTTTCCAAGTACTTGAACAGCCGACTCATTGGCAACCGTCGTTGGAATGTGCTTGGTGTTGGGCAATGGCGAGGACGAGAGGATGGCAATCCTCGATCGATCTGGCGTCGGGTTCGATGTTATGTTTCCTTTACCTGTAGTATTAGTGGCACGCCCTTCTGTTTCTCTTAATCTTTGCCCTCTCGCGACGCCCTCTCCGAACTTACGAGCCCCGTTGAGAATGGCAGATACATTTTTCTGTTCATGTACGCTCTGAACCAGTTTGGACAACTCCTCCCTCTGAGTAGACAGCATTCTTATCACCGTGGCATGGGCTCTCTCTTGAAGCTGTGACAGGTTTCGTATCTCGTTCTCCAGGCGGTCGATTTTCTCGTACTGATTGGTCAATTCTTCGGACTGTCGCATGACGGTCAGTTCTAGACTATCGACTTTGCTTTGTAGCCTCTTGTTGGCATCTTGGTACATCCTGGTGACTTTGTCTCGCTCGATCGTTGCCTCAGTCTTGCTCGAGTCAACCAGACTCTCGAGCCTTGACATTTTGGACCGAGATTCGCTTTCGCAGCGCCGCAAGTTCTCAGCCGAAGCATCATTTCCAGAGTTTATTTTCTTTCCGGCATCGTCGATGGCGGCATTGAGAGCGGCGTTACTGATGGCTAGTTTGGTCGACAGGTCTGATAGCTGATCGCTCAGATTTTTTACTTCATCGTCGAGTCGGTGCTCGAGGCGAGTCAGCGCAAGCTCGCTCTTTTCGCCTCGCCCGGCGCCCAAAGCATCCAGCGGGGCAGAGAACTTGTCGAGAAAGTAGCTGGCCGCTTTGTCCCGGAACGACTGGATCTCGGACTGGATCTCGGACTGGATCTCGGACTTCATATTGTTGCGCAGTCCCGCGACGGTCAGTGTTTGCTCCCCGAGCATCTTCTCCAGTGCCTCGAACTTGAGCTGCGCAGTGCATTGTAGTGTTGTGAGTTCGCTCTCCTGCTTGGTTTCTTGGAACTTGCTGAGAAAAAAGGTGGCTAGTCTGTCGACTGTCCCCTGTGTGGGGCCACCAGCAGGTGGCGGTGTCATGGAGGGCGGGTTTTTGATCTGCAAAAGCCCCATTGTAGAGTAGAGTGCTGGGTGGGTGGTGATGTCAACAAAGTTCGTGGGATGTTCAGATCGGGGTAAGATGGAAAGACAAGGACATTCATTGGAGAGAGAGAGAAAGGAGCCAGGGAAAAAGCGAGTGCGAAACCACCTTCCCCTTTTCCCATTCTCCTTTCCTATTCCCCTTTCCCATTTCTCTCCTGCTCTTTCTTTTTATTTACGGAAGTTACTATGGTCGCAGAAAGGAATTTTAGGCTAGACTGCATTCTGTCACTAACACGGCAGGAGCCACGATGCCAGAGAGCAAAATGTGGAAAGTGCACACGCTGCGACACAGTTGCACTTGCCCCTCGACCTAAATTCGAGCCCCGGTACGAGTATCACAGTGCCCAAAAGGGAAACTACGATGGCCAACAGAGAACGACAATAGGCACTTACGCAGGACGCCTCCTTCCCGATGCCGTCAATCTCAGCCATGAGTCGCGATCCACCGGCTGCACCTTCTGTCGAAGTTGCGACGAGCCCAAAAAAGAGGCAGACAAGAATAGGATACGCCACCTCTTCACCTCTTCACCTCCACTCATCCCAGTGCGGGGTTGGTAATTTTCTCGTACCGTCGCCTTCCCCGCCGCCTATTAGGGTTCTGTTGTCCGCCCCGGAGGAAGACTACCATCTATCACGATCGCCGCCAACGAGCAGTCAGCGGCCAACAAATATTACGAAGCCGGCATCCATCAGAGAAATAAATTTTGTATACAACATGTGGTATGCAGCAGCGAGCCTACCAACAAAAAAAGGTATCAAAAGAATAGACCCTCTTTACTCGTTACTTCGACCTTTCATCCTTTTCCTTCTTTTTCCCTCGCCCGCAATGGGCACACACACTGGGACAACCTTCCTAGTAGCCATCGCGGGCTGTCTTAAGCTCGGAATTAAAAGGCTTCGTGCCGGGCGAGTTAACCGGTAACGGAGGGGTTTGTCGAACGCGGCAAACCCCTGATCTTAGCATCTCCCGGCACGTCAACGACCTTCCAGCGCACCCACCTTTTCGCGCTGGATCACGACCACCTTGTTCCCGACTTCGTTGTGGGATCTAGGCGTTACCCAAGCATCCCTTCTCACCAAACAAAGAGCCTCCAAATCGAGAACTACTGCACCTTGCTGGCCTGGCCTCCAAGCTCCTCTCATACTCTCGTCGACTGGGAAGACGAGCAGGTTATGTTGTAGCAGACAACGCAACAGCAGTAACTAGCACGTCGGTTAAGCAGGTCACCAGCACGTCGGTTGAGCAGGTCGCCAGCACGTCGGCGAGCAGGTTATGTTGTAGCAACAATATGCAACAGCAGTAACCAGCACGTCAATCCGTCAGCTGACAGCCTTACAGGACGGCCGACTAGCGAAGCAGTCCTTTGCGTTGTACTGCGGCCAATCCCACGGGACAAGACGACAACACCCCATGAGGTCAGTTACCGCCTTATAGGACGGGCCATGGCGAGGGTTGGAGGAGTCAACTAAAAAAGGCGTCAAAATAGTATAGTGCAGGCCGAACATCAACTTGAGCCTGGGCTGATGGCCCATCCTCGAGCACAGAAATCTTTGTTCGCGAAAAACCTCGCTAGGAGTATGTAGTTTTCTTTTCACGGAGGCTCACGAGGGAGGAGCTGCCTATGTTACCCGCAACCACATGTCATCACCGTGACTAGCGGGGTGTCACAGCGCTGATGCTTTCTTCAGCTTTCTCTTCTATCAGGTCTATGAAGAGATTGTTGTTTTGTCATATTTTTTTTTTATAATATATGTATATATATATATATACGTCTTTGCGGTTTTAGATACCTTTCTGCTTTTTAGATACCTCTTTGCGTTTCAAATAAAACTTGACGGAGGAGATATCGCATAGCACCCTAAATAGAAGCAAATGCGATAGGGTCAATTCAACACAACCAAAAGGCCAACAACAAGCTCGCAGTGTGAAAATTGTTAAGTGAATGGAGAAACGGTGGCGGTCTATGATGGAGATGACGTAATTTTTTATGGAGAGCGGGCCCGGGGACATCATATGGAATCGCCGGGAAGCGGCCGGAGAGCAGTCGTGCGAGACGTCGGCGATGACGACATTGGAGCGGCGCATTGCTGACGCATAGCGGCGCAACGCGGTATAAAGCCGATGGAAGCGCTGCAGCACAGCACAGCCAGACGCACCGGAACAAAGACGAAACGCCAAATAGGAAAGCACGACAGAAACGCATCGCCACAGAAAAAAAAGCAACACTACGACGTAAAAATACTCACAAATCGATCCAAAAATGACAAACGCACACATTGTCGAGTTCGCCGTGTTCCAGGCGGCTGACGAGGCCACCATCAAGAGCCGCGCCGTGGCTGCCGCCAAGGTGGCCGGCCTAGTCGCACAGTACGGTGGGCGGAAGATTGAAGACGCAAACGAGAGCGTCCATGTAACAGGTGAGTCGCTGCCCCGTTCAGTTCGAGTTCAGCTCGGTTTCGAGGTCAAGTTTGCGAGCTTACTGAGCTCGTCGAGTCCCTCGAGGCACTGGGAACTCTCGTTTGCAGCAACTTTGCTGACATCTCTCTCTCTAGTCTGGCGCACGGCCGACAGCCGCAAGAAGTTCGCCACCTCACAGCAGACGGACGCCACGCCGTTGCTGGTCGAGGTGCTCGGCGTCGAAGAGGCTGATCGTGCCACGTTGACGGCCGCGCTCGAAGCACCAACAACGGAGGTGTTTACAGGCTACGACGCGCTGCAGTCGACCTTTGCGGCTGCCGTGCGCAAGTTCACCAGCCTCATCGACGCACAGCCTGACGCGGCGTCGACCGGCTACCGGGGCAGCGCAGTGCTCGAGACGGTCGAGGACGTGGCCCTCGCGCCAGCAGCCGTGCAGGCCGCGCCGGAGCTGGTGTCTTGGGTCGGGTCGGCTGTCAAGCTGGTGATTGGCTGGACGAGCCGGGAGGCGCATCTGGAGGCCAAGGAGAAGGCAGGACGTGAGTTCAGACAGCATCCCTTTTCTTGCTGCATATTAAGACAGACACTGACATTTTCTCGTCACAGCCATCAAGGACAACATCGGCCTCCTGAGGGACGGACGCAAGGCGGCAAACCTGTACCACGTCAAGTTCCAGAAGCTAGACTCGCCTACAAGCGAGTGAGTTTCACGGTCGTGACGCCGTCCGCCGAACCTGCCAGATAGCGTACTTGTACCCCATAGATCGAACGGAGCTTGTCGTGCAAGGTATGGGGACATTTCTACAGAGTAAAATATATATTCGCTTGGGAAGATTCGACGCCATCTCGGGAAATTGTCCCAGGTCTTTTTTTAGCATTGCTAAATTGGCGAAAGGACAGGCAAAATGCTCGAAAAAAAAATACAAAAATACATAAATACAAAAATAAATGAATACAAAAACTGATCTAAAAACTGATCGAAATGAACTACACTTGCAAAAGGGAGATTTGTGGGCGATTTTGTGGGCAGTTTCCAAGACGGAGCAGAAGCTGGCCAAGCTTGGGCCAAGGCACGGACGGAGAACCAATTCAGCGAAAGGCTCCAGTGTTCAACAAGAAACGGAGCCGTTGGACTGCTGACACCATGCCAATGCAGCGTGTGAATTGTAGGATAAGGGTATGACTTGGGATTCATTGGCACACTGATGATGACTGGGGCAGTTACAGTGGCCCGATCAGCTGGGCCTTTTCGGGAGATGAGATGCGCGCCAGCAGGGGCCTCTTCCTTGGGTACTGTTGGTCTCTGCTCCATATCGGGGGAGTCGAGCAAGGAGTTTGTTATGAAGTCGACGCGTCTGTCGTCTGTCGCTTGGATGGGTCTTGGACGGACAGCGGACGATGAACCTCCTTCTCGAGCGCCCGTCCCGGGCTCGGAGCCGTATTACCGGCGACGGAATATTACAAGAACAGGGAACTATGGTGGACGCTGATTTGCCTTCTGCATCGCCCTGTTTTGCCTTTTTCTTGCCCTTGCTCATTTCTTCAAAAGAGTTGCAGCGCCGATCAGGAGCCACCGCGAAACATCCTTGCGCGGGCACGTTTTGACCGAGACAGGACGTGGCTGGGACCTTTCGTTTCTTGTGTAATTAAGGAAATTCTGTGTCTGCTCCCTTCCTGTAAGTACCAGTATTTCCTTTATTTCCAATTTATTCCTGGCAGTCTCGCCCGCATCGGCTCTTTCGCCGCATGGCCTCCAGGAGCTTATGTATATTAATGCGACGTACGCCGTACTTCCTCTTGCCTCTCGTCTTCGCCTTTTATTTTATTATATATATATTTCTCCTGCACTGTCTGAGTCGCCTGGCACTCGCCCGCCCTCACTTATGGCGCCACGATTCTGTGCGTGGCAGTGAGACCTTGATCAACGGTCGGTTTCAACTCGGCCAACCTGCCAACCCAGAGCCGCCTACCAGCCAACGTCTGGCATGCTGGCGCTTTTATGGGGTAGCATCGCAGCACTGGCGTGCAGATTCTGGACAAATACCCCTCGGGCATGCCTGGGCCGTCAATGTTTTCTCCCATTATTTCTCCCTTGCAAGGAAGACAAGGATGGCGTCTTTCTAGCGAAAGAAACTGGACGCCACATAGTGATGCATCGAGAGACTGTTGTCATCCGCCCTCTGGAAGACATCAGTAGGGTTGCGAATGACGATCGAGACACAACTGTTGCCGCACTTTACGGCTCACGGACTCATATCGTTGACCCCTCGTATGTCGTCGCCTCCCATCATTGCTTCCTCATCTCCCTTTGAGCCAGTCCCATGGCAGCGAGCGACCCCTCGCTCTTCTTGGCGAGTGAGACCTTGGCCTTACTCCAGACACAGCGACATAATATGCGAAACAGACGCTGCGAAGAAGGGACAGAAGCCGTCGCTCCATACTCCGTACGGAGAAACTCACGAAGCAATATTCGAACGCTGTCTTATTTCAAATGTGCTTGGCATACGACGTAAGAAATAAAATCACGGCCTTGGTCAAGACCGTCTCTCCTGCCAAATACGTCCGCATAAGAAGGTGGAATAAGTGAAAGGAAAAGATAGAAACATGGAGGAGAAAACGATGGTACAAGTAGGAAGAAAACTGCGCCGTCTCATCTTGGCGAGCCCCATGCCTCCTGACAAGGGGGCTTCCGCGGAGAGGCTTTTGCACAGGGGCCAGTCATCAAACAGCAAGGTTCGTCCATCTCTTGTTCTGTTTTTGTGACTGGCAAACGGTTGCAAGCCACATCTCACAGAGATGTTTGGGGAGCAGTCGGGGCTGGTGAGCGCTCCGACGGCTGACGATGATTGCCAAATCTAAATCTGAGAAGAGACAGCCGTTGGTAAGAATGACAGGACGCGCGCCTCTCTGTGAGCATGGTGGCGTTTTTGTGCACCCGCCACATCCATGGCGCCCCTGTCAGGCATTTTGAACGGCTGTGTGCAAGTGTGAGAGAGAGTGTACGACGTATTTTCGTCCGCTTGAATCGACATCGACAAACAAACAACCGCCGGAATATCGAGCAAGTGCTGATCTTCCTTCGCTCTTTCCCTCCCAGTTTCCACGGTCGGGCTGCTCTGGTTTTCCCCTCCCCTCTACTTTCCCCACTGGCGCGTTCGTTCCTGCCGTGCCTGGCCCTGCCGAGCTTGCCTTGCTTCGGTTGTGGCTGAGCCAGTTCGATCCACTGTGCAAGCAGCTTTCCAAGCGCACCAAACCTGCACTAAAAAGGGCTCTTGGACGGAGGGACCCTTGCTCGGCCGACCAGGCGCCCGCATCGCGCGTGCAGAAAGAATGCATCCAAAACTTTAAACCAGGAGGTGGGTGGTGCTCGGTGGGCTCAGTGGGAGAGTGGACATTCTGGACGGGGCCTGCCCAAGGCACTAGCGACGCTAAGTCCCAAGGGCCAATGAGATCAGTGGGAAAAGCCGACGAAAAGCACGAAACAGTCTCGAAAGGGAAAGGACTACCATGGGCAGGAACCAACGACGGGAGGGAAATGGGCAAGAGACAGAAAAAAAAAGCAAAGAAGACAAAAGAAAACACCGCTCGCTCAAGGGTCTCCACCCACACCTGGACCACCCGCCAGCCCCTGGCGAGCGTTTTTCCCCTTTTTTAATCTTACTCCGTCCAGACCAGCACCTCCAGACGAAAATGTCCTCGCAACAGGGCCCCGCGAGACCCCCTTCGACAAACGGTTTCGCGTTAACGGCGGACAAGATAGGCAACCAGAGCGACAATAGCACCTGTCTGTTGGTCGTGCAGAAGAAACGGCCAACCAGTTTGCTGCAAGGTCCCACTGAAGAAAATGAAGTCTGGCAAGCCGGATCTCCACTCGAGGAGACAGAACGGGGGTGAACAAGGCAAGACAGGCCCGCGTCGTCCGGAGATACCCTGGAACAAACGGGCAAGTGTAGCATGGGCAAGGCCTGGGCCACTAAGCTGGGCCGTCTAGACCGGTGCCCTGGCGCCTGGCGCCTGGCTGGGCCCTTCGGCCTCAATGCCATTCGGAGGCGCCATTCTATCGTGAGGCGCAAAACGGCCCTAATATCTGGAGCAACATCCTTTTCCCTCTTGCGCCCCGGCCTTCGCCCCATTGGTGCTAACGTTGGGTCGCAGCGAGGAGGATTGCAAACTGAGGTACATCCAGTCAGAGTTTTCCCCTGTGGTGGCCTGGTTCTTCCCCGGCGCTATGTTTGTCGTGTGATGGTTTGATGGATGGACGGCCACCGCCCATTTTGGCGTTTTGGCGAGGGTTCTCTCATATTGCCCACACGCCCACCACCGCTGCCGCGCTCATCCCTCTTCTTCCTTTCCCTCTTTTCTCCTTCTCCCTCCCTCCCTTTCGGATCTTCAGCCTCTTTCTGGAACACACGCTCTCTTACGAACTTTGTTTATACAAATACCACATTCCTTCGCTTCTTTCGGCCTGGCCCTTTATTCTTCTACGTCTCTCATTACCATCTTTTTATATATCACCATCTCGACATCTTTGTCACCTTTTTCGATCTTCACATCTAACTGTCTACTCTCGTTTATATCCATTGCATACACCTTCGCCCATATCGACATCTTTGTTCGACTATACCACTCGCTCAACCTTTTTTCACTCATCATCATCAACACACACCACCTTCAAAATGCGTTACACTGCTCCCTCCATCCTGGCTTTCGCCAGCGCCGTTCTGGCCCAGACCGCCAACTTCGACGTCATCAGCAAGCCCACTGCTGACTCTGTCGTCCCGGCCGGCGAGACCTACACCATCACCTGGGCCCCCACCACTGAGTACAACAACGACACCATCACCCTGACTCTGCTCGGCGGTGCCACCCCCAAGACGCTGCAGGCGCTTTCCATCATCCGGTGTAAGTTCAGCTCCCAAAAAGCATGATCTGGACGTTCTCTTGTAACTTAACTAACAATCTTCACAGCCGGCGTTAACAACTCGGCCGGTGAGTTCGCCTGGCCCGTTGCCTCGTCCCTGGGCGCCGATGCCAACTACGGCATTCAGATCACCCTAGACTCGAACCCCAAAATTCTGGAGTACTCGTTCCCCTTCACGATCTCGGGCGGTGGCGCTTCGTCCAGCTCAGGCTCGGCCTCAGCCAGCGGCTCGGCCACTGGCTCCTCTTTGGCCGCCAGCTCGGCGCCCGCCAGCACCACGCAGACCAAGACCACCTCCAAGTCGTCGTCCTCGGCGGTCACGACCACCTCCACCTCGTCGTCTTCCAGCTCGGCTGCCCCGACGACCCTGACTACCCAGACCTCGGCTGCCGGCAACGGCACCGTCACCACTGTCAAGCCCAGCGGCTCCAAGACCGTCGTCACTGCCACCCACACCGCCACCCAGTCCGGTGCCTCGGGCACCGCCTCCACCGTCTCCACCAGCGACGCCAAGTCTCTGGGCGCCGGCTCGTTCATCACCCTGATCGGTGGTCTGGCCGTTGCCTTCTTCGCTCTGTAAAGAGTTTCTTTCCGAAAGACTTTCTGGAGACCGATGCAGGCATCAGCGCGTGGCCCGTAGGTGGATCACGGGTGCGTGAGGGTTAGAACGACGGAGAAAAGCAAGAGAACGACGACGAAAATAGCTTTATAGACGTTGGAAGTGTGGCTTTTTTGAGCTTTGCTTTACTTTTCTCTTCTACCCTTTGTCCAACCTCGCACATACCCCTCATTCTTTTATACCTTTTTCTTCTTCATTTTTGCGAGGTTGACAGTAGACTTCTTTCAATTCTACGAGCAGCCCGATCAAACTGGTAGCTCCCTTTTTATTTTCTTTTACCTTAACCTTTTTCATGCTTCTTGAGTCGTTTGTTTTTCTGAACTCATTTGGTCACGGGATTCTCTGGGCTCTAATACTCTTTTGTTTGCTTGCTGCATACATACGTCGGTTTTCTTTTCATTACTACTAGTCATTTTGCATTTACACTTTTTCTCCGAACGGATTTAGATCTTTGTCATACTTCATCTTATACGAGAAAAAAAGAAAGATTAAAACCCCCTACCACCTTGCATGCTTTGCCACCTTGACTGCTTATGCTTAAATATTTTCTCGTATTCGCGGCTCTCTCTTGTAGCTGTGTTGATCTGCCGTCGGGTGAATAATAATTCGCCATGCTTTTGAGGGCCTCCGTCCTCGGGTTTAAGTTATGGTCTGGGCTCTCACTCTGACCAGGAAGACGGGGCCCCCAGACCTGCATGATCGACAAAACGGCCTCTCGAGGAACCAGGTATTCTGCAGGCGCTCACGCACGCGCACACTTTCGCCTATTAGATAAACGCGAGTTTCTGCCTGCCGTTGTTTTTACTAGTGACGCAGTTGATTGTTGAATATTTGCTCGTATATTTTCCTTCTCCATCATCTTGTAATTCTTCCTTTTAATCCAATTCGGTCGACTCTAACCGACTTCCACGCATTTCTGCATCTCTGCGGCACCCTGGATCGCTCCGCTAAGATGCAAAGAGATGTGTGCAGGTCGAATTGCACAACCGCAATTCCATGCAGGAACACCGCTGTCTGACGTGTTCATTTGACAGACCGGATCATTCAGTCGTCCAGTCGTTGTCTTCCGCTCTCTTCCATTCTCTTTCGCCTCTTCGCGCTCCTTGGTCCCTTGGCTGTGCTCTTGTCACACCGTGCCCAGTCCGAACCCAAGCGAGCCCAGTCCTGCTCGGGAGACACCAATAAAAGATGTGTCTCGTTATGCGCGACTCCTACTGTACTCCCGTCCTCTTTCTGTCTCTTCTGTGTTTTGACCCGTCGGCGTGTCCCGGCGCAAAAAATAGCAAATCAGGTCGGGAAGCGGAAGTAGGCGAGAAAGAAGAGACAAAGACACAGACAGGTCCCTCCCTACTCGTGATTGTGAGCTTGTGCCTCAATTGTGTTCGCATATGTGTAACGCCTCTTCTCTTCTGTCGTTTCTGTCTCCCTGGCACATGACTGCCTGTGGCTTCTCTCAAGAGCGAGATGAAACTTCTGCAGTGCTGGCGGACGCCGCGTGTAGACTGACAGTTATTCACCTACTCGCGCACATCGTCGTAGATAATATAGACTCTGCGCACAACGGCACAACGCAATGTGGACCTAATCAACTGTTCGGAGATGCCCATACTCTCCTGACTCGAAGTCACAAAGCCAATATTGTTCACGCTGCGTACGAAAAGGCACGCCCATAAAATGTCTCAAAAGCGTCATCCCAGACCCGGAACATAATCAGGATGTTTGTCCGTAGCGGCTTTTTTACTTCTTTTTGTACCACACGAAGTGTCTTCTACGAAGAAACTTAAAGAGGGAAAGAGGACAAAGGATAACGGAGGATGGCAGAAAAGGGGAGAGAAGAGAGCCACGCGCTGGCCAAGGAGGTTGTAGACCATCCATCTATATATCAATCATCGTATCCTGCACTGGTAAACGAAGCTGTGCATCTACTGCCAACGTTCTGACCTCTTAGAGAAACAAGAAAAACAAGTACAAAACGTCCTCACCTAGATACGCACCGACCCAGCCCTCATAACGATGTTATCCTCCTCGCCGAACGGCGGGTGCTTCTCGCTACTCACGCCCCTACGCCAGACCGTCACCAACGCCCTCATCACACTAACCGTCGCGCTCGTCGCCACCCCCCAGCCAGCGACTGGTCAGCTCGCCTTTGCCGGCTCGTGCAACATCCAGACGGCCCAGCTGAGCCAAAACTATCTCGGCATGTACTGCAACAACCTTAACACGGCATCGTTTGGCTACAACTGGACGTGGTAAGCCTCTCTCAAGCCGATAATAAAAAGACATCTCGCATTTGCTAACATCCAAGGATCAACCTCGATACGTGCATTGCGAATAGCAACGGCAAGCTGGTCGGCAAGAAGAAGTGCGCTCGCCTCTCCCAATTACACTCTGGAAGTTCTGTACTAAGACCTTTCCCTCTCAGCGGCAACTTCCAGAAATCCTGCTCGCACTGCACGACTTCCCTCTCGCGCCTCCCAGTCAACCCCCACGCCGCCGGCCGTACCGGGTCCGAAGTCTACAAGAGCGGCCTGACGCTTGGCCTGAAGTGCACCTGCCTCGGTGGCTATGGACGCCTGCCCACGAGCAGCACCCTGGATTTGAGTAAGTTTCGGTCTCGATTTGTCTTGACATATGTTACACCTAGCTGATGTTACTTTAGACACCGTTCTTGTCGACGTCGATGGTGCAATGGGTTGCTACGGCCGTCTGGGCAACAAGACACTCCGGGGACCACTCCCGAGGCACTAGATAGGATAGAGTAGAGAATGATGGAGTACACGTGGAGAAAGAGAGCAATTGTTATTGTCAACTAAGTCATAATGCGTTTTAGAAGGAATACATTGGCCAAGTCACGTTGAAGTTGCATGTAAGGAGACAAAGTATGTACTAATTAAGACTAAAAACTGGGGCACAGAGTTAAATCGTTCCTCTTCTGACAGTTATTCATGGCAGAGTCATAGACCGGGATATATTGCGAGAAATTTATTCACAAAGACAATGTGGCGCTGTCTGGCGAGTTCTCCTTGACAAACACATACACATCTGGTGCAAAAAGTTGGGACCTTTTTCACAGCTTCGGGCTTGGACCCGAGATCTGCACCGTGTGCTCTCCGAACACATTATCGTCAAAAGAGTGATCGGTGGCGATTGAGCTCATCGTGGGTCCACGGGGCAACTCCGGCATCCGAGGGATTATAGCGCTCGTCGGGAGCGGAGGGATCGTGCTCGCCGCCTGTGCCGAGTCCTTATGTTCGACTATGGTGTGCTTCTTCACAAAGATGTGGCACGGCGACGGCGCCAAAAGAGGAGGAGGCGGCGGAGGCGGCGAAGAAGGTGCTGCTAGGGGTGACGCTGCGATGGGCGACGACGACAGCGGCTGCTGTCCCGGCGAGTCGAACCACTGCGACAGCCGGTTAAGCTGCTGCTGGGGCCGGAAAGGAGTGGCCAAGGACGAAAGGGAAGAGAAGCGGATGGAATGGCCGGAGTTGACGGACGCGTTTGATGCCATGGAATGGCGAATGCGCATCTGGCTGGCCGCGGGAGTTCCCAAATCCACCTCGTCATGGACCTCATCACCAAGGGCGATGTGATTTGCCCGTCTGTCGACTTGGTCTTCCACGTCACAGATCCTGTCCGTGACCAAGCCTTTGTCCTTTTCATTGTTGACCATTAGTTCGTACTCGGTGCACACATCGTCCTTAGTCGCCCTAGGCGACCGCAAAAGGCCGTGGGCGCGCCACGAAGTGTTGAAGAACGCGTGCTGGCTGCCCAGGAGGACAGGATTGAGGTGGTTACTTATTATGCGGCTGTTCTTGCTTCTGTCGGGAGTCTGCGAGCGGGAGCGCGTCTGTCGGTACCGGACGGGCGTTTTTCTTGAGTGTCGCATGTCCCTGTTCCAGCCACAGCAGCTGAAGATGGGTCGGAGGGTGGCCAGGCAGCCCGCGATGATACAGATGCTAGGCTCCAGTATCGACCAATTGGCCACATTGCTTTGCATTTGTTAGTATATAGACGAGATATAGAGTGTTGGAAGAAGATGGTAGTACGTACAGGGTCTCGAAGAGGAAGTTGACGGACACTTCGAATGGGCGAACGTATGCGACTCGAACTACAAGAGCTATGCCAGCGCTATAGGTCGAGGGTCAGTATGAAGGTTCTGGAGACGCCAGGAACAAAGGAGGAGGGGGGTACACGAACAAAATGCCCATGCTAAGAAGCATCGAGAGCGTAAGCTTGGTTTTCACGTTGAGTCGAACCTTCCACAGCATAAAGACGGGGAGGATGCCGAGCGTCCAGTCGCAGAAGGCACTTGTGACGGAGTGCACAACTGACACAATGAATATGACACGTCCATCCATGCAGGTACCACGAGGGACGTCTGGGAAGGGCTGCGTCCAGAAGTATGAGATTGGGCGGCACTGGAAAATAGCCACGAAGAAGAGCGGGATCGTAACGAGCCAGAAAGCTACCACCACGGCAATGATGATACGGCGATGAACTCGCTGGACGGCGATCTGAAGGAGGAAGATGGCCACTGAGGTGCGGACGGAGAGTGTGACAGGCGCGTACAGCATCTCACAGAGCCACCAGGCCCGCAAACCGATCGCGGCCTCTTCGAGCGACAAGCCCTTGCCGAGTGTCCCGACGCCGTGCGTCACGCCGTAGAGTGCCGACGCCGCGTATCCGGTATAGAAGACCTAGAAGATGTGTCAGTATTACTGGCTAAAAAGGGTTGGATAGAATCAGAGACGCTAAACAAGGTACTCACAATACCACAAAGCATGAGGTAGTCATCGGTCGTGACTTTCCGAAGAACCACGAGCTTGGCCCACGCGCGGAGGAGACAGGTGATTCAGGCCAGGGCGAGGAAGGTGATGACGATCACAAACAGAGGCTCTTCCATGTCATAGTTGCGCACCATCGCTGCGAATGTCGGTATCTGCGACGGCAGAGTTCCAACTCAACTGTGTCTCAGTGCTGAAGAAGATTTTCGGAGGATGGTAGGGGGGAGCTCTATGGCAAGGGAAAAACAAAGGAAGGGGATATAGAAGAGGATACCTAGGGAATAGGAGAAGAATAAAGCGAAGGACGAGACAGAAAGAAAAGGAAAGGATCGTGAGAAAAGAAAAATGGAAGTATCCTCGTTGGAGAGGTCGAAAGAAGAGAGAGGGAGTGGGAAAAGACAATAGAGAAACTAGAAAGGATAGAGAGAAAATTAAAGGGAGACTTTGCGCTGGTGTAGCCATAGACAGCACAAGGCTTTAACTCGTGCTCTCGGCGACTTGGTGATGTTGCACCTGGCGTCGAAGCAAAAACGCCACTTTTTCCAGAATAATAATACGAAACAACAATAGGGAGGAAGGAAAGAGGCCTTTGTGTATGGCGAGGGCTTTTGTGGCTCGGTGCCAGCGTTTCTCCGGGCACCTGGCCAGCCGTGCTGGGCTTGCTCGCGACGCTGGTCGCTCCTTCCCTTATTGTTTACGATTGTCCTGCCCAACGCTCTTTCCTATTTTGTGCCGTTGTCATGACTTATGGGGCCCAGCACAATGGGCAACAATGCTAGTGCAGCACTCATAAAAGAGGCCTCTAAGCACCTACTTCCATTGCTGTTCAACGTTCAATCACGGAATGACCAATAGAGACTCCCATTGTCAACGATGCGGCGCGATATATGACCTTGTCAGATCCGCTGGCCATGGCGACGAACGTTACTCTTCCCAAGAGGCTATTGGCCGCTGGCTTTATACGGGTGCGCCTATTGCTGCTCCCTGCTACAGCCCGACATAATAGTGAGTATCGAAATCCATTTCAGATCGTCAATGGTACTGACAGCTTCCCAGAGATAGTGGTAGCTTGCCGAGATGCAAGCCAAATCAAGCCACATTGCTTTCCAATAATAGCAAAGCAAATTCAGGTCCTGCGGCATCTGTCCTGTGCACAGACTCTGGCCACAACAATGCTCGCCACCCGAGACTGGCCTCCCTCGAGCATCAAGACAGTCTGCTCCTCGAACGGCGCCGTTCCTGCGACCGCAGCCTCGCGATGATTGACATTTCTTGTCGCTTGCATGGAACGGTCACGTGAAGTGCTGCCGCGGTCAAGGAACAATAAGTCGGGACCAGAAGGAAACACGGAACGATAAGGAAGGAAGAGGAAAGAGGGGAAGAGAGACACTCGTCTGTTCCGTGCGAAGGATTCTGCCAAAAGAGAAAGAGAGCAGCACGAGGTCGTCCTCTGACCAGAGACGTATGTCTAGCCTAGCGCTACCTTCCATGCCGTGTCCCGTCGTCATGAAGGATCTATAGAGTGGAGGGTGCTGCTTGATATAGTGCATGCTCGATGGCACACCGAGCTTGAAGAAGAAGTACTGGACTGCTCCATATGTGATATCAGGAGACAACTCGCTGACTGTTTCTGTCCAGAACCTACGTACCTAAGAGGGCCGTGCTGCTCCATGCTCTGCCTCCACTTGGAGACATGAGCTTTGTGGGTTTGCTCAAAAACGTCCAACTGTACCTTCCTTCTGCATCAGCGTCTTGCCGCTCTTGTAAAAACATTCCTCGACGGATGATTGGACCGACCAGAGGAGGGCTAGCGGTGGTGCTCGGGTCGCGCTCCATCTCGCAGAAGTCAGGACGTGCTGCCTTTTTGCGCAGACCGGTGAAGTAGCATCCGATGCGGGACCTGGATTCCCACAGATCACAAGCCGTACTTTGAGAACGCAGAGGCGGTCCTTCTTGTGCAGCTGCGTCACTTCTCTGTTGTGTGGATGGACTTGACCAGAGGCGGCAGGTCGGAGTTATGGGTGTACTCGCCGAGCACAGCGGTGGATAGGCCTTGCTGGGTCCGCTTTTTTCGGAAGGTGGCATGTGGAGCTCAGGCTCCGCTGTGCCTTCCGCAGGACTGGCAGAGAGGTCTCGTGCTGCGCTTTCCTGTCTCTTCCTTCCCTTTCTTGTGTGGCCTTGCAATTCTGAACTTCTTATCACTTTGTATCCTTTCACCAGCATGTCTATGGAACCTGAAACGCGACTCTGAATGTTGAGAGGCGCCACGCTCTCCAGTTTAAACGACGGGTTCGACCAGCATCCAAAATTATTTATTTTCCCTTTCATTATCACGAGTCAAGCCGTCCTGGAGAGAGGTGTCAGATAGATAAGGCTGCCATTCACCTCGTTGCATCTTCACCCGCTGAACATACTCGCCCTATTCGCCATCCGCCCTGTCGAATCAAAGTGACGTTTTCCCGGGCAGCCAGAGGCGAAAGGTCAGACCCTCCCTCGTCTCCTTCATTGTTTGGTAACCACACGGCCGGCGCCGACTCGGCTGTTGCACCTACCCAGAAGTTAGGGTTTTGTCGCTTTTCTGTCTCGGTCTCAACTCATCCCCTTCTTCGACCTCGATTTGTTTTCTTTGTCTCTTCTTTGTCCACCCTTGCCTCCGTCAAACGGTTTCCGATCGACTTCTCCCAGCTAGTGGATCTCCTTGGTCAATGCGCCCTACATAAGCCTTGTGCCACTCACTGTGCTGGGTTTGGTATTTTAGCCGGAGTCCTAAGAGTCCTAGCTCCGCCGCTCGCCACCAGGCACCCGAACCACACACGCGCCTCACGCGAGCACCCTTGAGTATCGAGTATTTCTCGAGGGACCCGTTCGCCACCGACAACAATTCGTTTCTTTCGCTCTCCAAAACACCATTCACTCGCCAAATCGACGTCTCTTTTGCCTCGACTCAATCGTGTCGGGCCTGGCCGTCAACGGTGGAAACAATGGACGACGAAAGCTGGGCGCTGCTGCACCCCATTGTGGGTGCTGGCAGCCTTGGCCTTGTCCTCCTCCTGTCCCTCCCATCCTTCCTCCAGATCTGGACCAAGGCTCAATTTGCGCGACGCAGCCGCGGCGCCCAAGGGGATGGCGTATACGAGGTGGTCCCGCAGCTCTTTGAGAGTGCTGACGGCAAGGCTACCGAGGAATCCGTTGCAGCATTCTCTGATCGACAGCCTCGCCTTGGCGCGTACCTCAGCCTATTTCTCGGCCTTGCAACATCCATCACAGCGGCGATACTGCTGACACTACACACGGCACCACCCGCATCATCAGACCAGCCCTGGCTTGTTGCGTTCGACAACTGGGCTGACGTCCCCGCCTGGGCTCTCGTCAACCTCCAATTGGCCAGCATCCCGGCCAAAGAACAGTACGACCGCCGGTTCACCCTTTCCATCGCTGCCTTCATGTCGAGCGCCTTGCTGCTCGGCTCCCTCGGATACCGGTATGGCTACGACATTGTCCAGATCCTGGCCGGAATCGACGTGGCTACCGAAGATGGCTTTGCCATTGGCACGGCTGTGTGCTGGCTCGTGCAAGTTCTTGCTGCACTGACTGCCACCTTCTGCTTTGCAACGTTCCCTCATCGCCCTGACGTCTACCACCGGGACAACTTGGTCGACCAACAGAACGCTGTCTCCATCCTTTCTCGCTTCAGCTTCAACTGGAACAAGATCGTGTTCGACATTGCCAATGCGCGGAAGCTGGAACTGGAGGACCTGCCCAACCTAGACGGCAACACTCGGTCGTCCTGTGTGAATGAGAGCTACCTCGCCCGTGGCGGCAGCGCCGGCGGCCCCAAAGGCCGCCTTTGGTGGCAGCTCCTGATGGCGTACAAGTGGCCTTTGCTCCTGCAATGGGCACTGACGTTTATCCGCTCTGTACTGGCCCTGTTCCCCCAGTTTGTCATCTACCAGTTCCTCGAGGGGCTAGATAGCCACGAAGGCGGCAACAAGGCTGCCAACCCTAAGCTCTGGGGATGGGTCATCGGCATCGGTGTCAGCTTGGTTCTGCAGATTTGGATTGGCAGCGCACAGCGCTGGCTCACGTCGAGCCGGCTCGAGGCGCCCCTGAACTCGCTCGTTCAGACTCTTATTTTCCAAAAGGCGCTCCGCCTCGACGAAGCTGCCGACCCGGGGCACAAGGTTGCTGAGGATGATGGCAAGCCAGGCGACAAGGGCAAGAAGGGCTCCAAGAAGCCAGAGGGTGACGTCCGCCAGTCTGTTGTGAACCACATGAAACTCGATAGGTAAGTTCTCCCTCTTCATTATCTAAGAATTTGCGTAGATCCTAACTACTATAGTGGCCGTATGATGATATTTTGCACTTACAACTACTGGTTTCCCCTCGCCATCTTCAAGCTCATCTTGGCCGGCTCTGTCCTGATACAGCTGCTAGGCTGGAAGGCGTTCTTCTCTGGTTTCTCATGTGCCCTCTTGGTCTACCCCATTAGCCATGCTATGTCCAAGAAATATGCAAAGATCCAGTTCGGCCTCATGAAGTACCGCGACGCCAAGGCCCACGTTTTGACCGAAGCACTTCAGGGTATGCGCCAGATCAAATACTCGGCTCTCGAACAGCTGTACGAGAAGAAGATTATCCAGAGCCGCAACGAAGAGCTGCGGCAGTTTTGGCGCGTCGCCAAGTGGATGTGCTCTCTCAGCTTTGTTATCAACACGGGACCCATCATGCTCTCTTGCGTTTCCCTCGCAGTATACACATTTACGACGCCGACGCACGTTCGTGCCTCGGTGATTTTCGCCTCCTTGGGCTTGTTCGACCAGCTGGACGAGGCCATCGGATACCTACCTCTGATCCAGGTATACCTTATGGAGGCTTGGACGAGTTGCGTCCGTGTTGAGAAATACCTCAACCAGCCCGACAAAGCACCTGTCGCCGACCTAGGTGATAGCGTCGTTTTCGAAAACGCTACCGTGCGCTGGCCTCGCGTTGAGGACTCCGATGTCCCTACGAACAGCGAAACGCCCGTACCCGCGACGGCACCCGAATCTCCTCCACCCGAGCAATCATCAGTCACAGACAATGCTAGCGCCATTGTTGCACCGGAAGAGACGCGCTCAATTCTTCGCAACATCGACGTCGCGTTTCCCAACGGGGAGTTGAGTCTGATCACCGGCAAGACTGGTGCTGGCAAGAGTCTTCTCCTGGCCGCTATCCTCGGCGAGGTGAAGCTTTTGTCTGGCGACGTCCGGGTTCCACTGGCCCCACCCATCTCTGTGATCGAAAGCCAGGACATCAATGAAAGCAACTGGGTCCTGCCATCGCTGACGGCATTCGTCTCGCAGACGCCCTGGGTGGAAAGCGGGACGCTCAAGGACAATATTCTCTTCGGAATGCCGTTCCGTGAAGTTCGGTACCGCAAAGTGCTCCAGGCTTGTGCCCTGGCAAAGGACATTGAGCTTCTGGCCGACGGAGACACGACTGAAGTGGGTCCTAAAGGCGTCACGCTTTCCGGTGGGCAGCGGTGGCGCGTCGCTCTTGCGCGTGCCCTGTATTCTCGCGCTGGTATCCTCATCCTCGACGATGTCTTGAGCGCCGTCGATACGCATGTGGGACGGATCATTGTGAACGAGGCCCTGACCGGTGATCTTGCCAACGGCCGCACACGGATCCTCGCTACCCACCACCCGGAAATGTGCATGGCTCACGCGTCCTATCTTGTGCGCCTCGATAGTGGCCGTGTTGGGGGAGTGGAAAAGATTGAACACGAGCAAGGAGGCGAAGGATCGTCCGCACAAGGTTCTGCACCTGTCGAAGAAGAGGAAGAGTCAGCAGAGGGAACTAGCAATGGAGCAGCGACTGGGGAAGGCGACGGTGATAAGGCCGCCAGTGACAAGAAGAAAGACTCCGAGGAACGGGAGACTGGTCGTGTCAAGTCTCGGGTTTACCGCGAGTACATCCGGGCGAGCAACTCGCTGTTCCTCTGGCTACTCATTCTCGCTCTCCTCATCACGAGCCGACTACTCGGCGTTGCCACCACTTGGTCTCTCAAAGAGCTTTCGGCTAGCTACGAGAACGATCCTAGCATCGCCAGCCACAGGCTGTACGCTCAGACCGCGGAACCCGAGTGGGATTGGCAGGTTCGCGCCCCAGTGGCAACTTTCTTGCCGACGACCTCGCAACAAGCGCCGGCCGACGACGACGCGAAGTACCGCAAAAACATCATCTTCTGGATCACGGCCTATGTCATCTTCGACTACTCCACGCTGATCGTTAATATCGCGCAGCAGCTACTTATTATGTTTACTGGCCTGCGCGCCTCGCGGGTCCTATTCGAGAAGATGACACACTCAATCCTGCGCGCCCCTCTCAGCTGGATCGACAAGACGCCGACGGGCCGTGTCCTGAACCGCTTCACCTCCGACACGTTCACTGTGGACCGGCGTCTCGCTAGTGACTTGAGCTCGTTCCTCCAGAGTGCTATCGGCCTCGTAGTGATCATTGCAGCAAGGTCAGTAATGCTTTTCTAGCCTCTATTTGTGCGTCTGTTGTTGTATTTATGTTTGCCTTGACTGACCGTCGTAGTGTATCTGTGTCGCCCTTCATTGTCATCTTTGGTGTCGGTCTGCTCGTTTTGTATGCCCGGATTGCCAATGTGTACATCGCAGCCGCCCGCGAAGCGAAGCGCATCAACTCTGTGGCACACTCGCCCGTGTATGACCAGTTCAGCTCCGTTCTGACGGGCTTGTCGACCATTCGCGCTTTCCACAGGACGGATTTCTACATGGACCGTGTCTTCGGCCTTATCGACAACGCGGCCAAAGCGAGCTGGGCGTTGCAGCTTCTGGCCCGTTGGATGAACTTCCGCATGGGTATGTTCGGCGCCGTGTTCGTGACAGCCGTGGCTAGTTGCATTGTCTTTGGTAATGTCGAGGCGTCTCTGGCGGGCTTCGGACTAGTGTTCGCCCTGCGCTACACGAGCTCTCTGTCCCGGCTGCTCGCGAATGTGACTAGTATCGAACTCGGATTCAACGCGGCTGAACGAATTCTCGAATATATCGACATCGACACCGAGTCGGAAGGTGGCCGAGATGTGCCTGCGGCGTGGCCGACAAAGGGCCACGTTGAGGTGGAAAATCTGACCGTCAGCTATGGCCCAACTCTCCCTCCTGTTTTGAAGGAACTCAACTTTGAAGTGCAGCCCGGCGAGCGCATCGGCGTTGTGGGCCGCACCGGTGCAGGAAAGTCGACTCTTGCTGCCGTGTTCTTCCGGCTTCTCGAGGCGCGGGAGGGCACCATCCGGATCGATAGCATCGACATTTCGACACTCAAGCTAGACCAGCTTCGCAGCCGGCTGGCCATCATCCCTCAAGACCCGTTCCTGTTCTCCGGCACACTGCGCTCGAATCTCGATCTCGAGGATTCCATCGACGACTATGACCTGCACCACGTGCTCAAGCGCGTCCACCTTGTCGAGCCTCAGGCGGAGGACGGCGCGCAGCCTTATGGAGACGCAGCTGCGTCTGTTGTAGACCCGGTCGCTAGAGCTGAACTGGTGGAAGATCACACGGGAGAGGAGGTCGCCCGTCTCCTTCAGTCGAATGGCGAGGAGACTGCGGCTGAAGATGACGCGGCGAACCCGGCCGACGCGACGGTTGTTGTTTCGGACTCTGCTACCGACGTTGGCTCGACGACACCTGAAGCGGAGAGCAACGGGAGCACGGCACAAGGTGGCAGCAACGCCAACGCAAGCGACGTCGATAGTATCACGAAGAGCAGCGCCAAGGGCGACGAGGTTAACAGCTTCACGAACCTGGCCATGCCCATCTCCACGGGCGGTGGCAATCTCTCGCAGGGCCAGCGCCAGCTCGTGTGCCTTGCCCGCGCTCTGCTCACACGGCCGAAGATCGTCGTTCTGGACGAGGCCACCTCTGCTGTGGACCGCGGCACGGACAGCGCGATCCAAGAGTCTCTCCGCCGGGAGTTTGCTTCGGGCGGTTGCACGGTGCTCGTTATTGCCCACCGCCTGAGCACTGTTGTTGATTTCGATCGTCTGCTGGTTCTGCAGGAGGGCCGTGTCGCAGAGATGGGCACGCCCCGGGAGCTGATGGAGCGTGGCATGGCGCTGGACGAGAGACGGGCAGCCAGGGCCAAGGAGGCTGCCGACGCCGGCCAGTCGGAGCCGGAGGAGGAGGAGTCGGGCGGCACTGGAGCGTTCTGGGAGCTGGCCAAGAAGAGTGCCGAGAAGGAGAAGCTGCTGGAGATGGTGTTTGGGGAGAAGGCCCCTGCCACTAACGCCTGAGCAGGGAGATGGGTAGATTTAGCTGGGAAAAATGGAGGGCCGCTCAGGCTGGACCAAAAAAAGAATAGAACGTACATGGCTAACGAGTCGTAGGAAAACAAAAGAGAAGTGACCAGAAAACCAAAAGACACCGCATAGTTCATAGTCTCGATAGAATAGCGCCAAACCACCAATTCATTACGTCGTACCGCTTATTTGATTAGCCGTTTGCTCGCGAGAATGGGGGAAGAGCGATGCTCGCCAGAAGCGATGCAGTCCAAATGCGGAAAGAGCGAGTCAACCAACGAGCTTCCCACGCGCCCACGTACCGGCCCCTCTTCTTTCCCTATTCCTCAACCTGTCACGTTTCCTTCCTTTCCCTCTGGGTTTCTTATTATGTTAACTTTTCACCTTTTTATTTTGCGTACCACAGCCGTACTTTGGCGTCTTTCCCTACGACAAACCTTCCCCTGTTTTCCAGTTTGCCCTGAAACTTCGTTTTCCTGTGCAGAGAGTGCTGCGACTCTCGGGCTCCTATATAGACGGAAGGCGGTGGAAACTGGAGTCGAAGGTAGATACAGAGGTATGTGATCCTGCTTGTTGCTTTTCGACGTTGTTGGTGATACCGGGCATAGCGATGGGAGTGCCATCGATTCAAGATGGGCAGCATGCCTCTCGAGCTCTCTACGCCGGCGATTTGTCGACCTACTTGACCTCCAAAAGCACGCTCTCTTCCGCTTCTATCGTCTCTTTGAATTCCGCATTTTCCCCCATCACGGTATGTTTGAGGATTCCGAGAGCATACTAGCTGCACAGACGAGAGGGCATCGAATCTGCCAGCATGTGAGCCTACCTGTCACCTCTTTATTGAGCCTCGGGACCGTTGCCTTTAATTTCTAATGACCCGAGTACAGACCTCCATCGTCTAGCTATGGAACTATTGCTCGCGATGCAAAATAGCTCACTTCCTCATCCACCAACCGCTTCTACGGCTGTTCACCATCGACAGCAGCCTGTCCGCGTCTTCTCGACTCGGTAGCCTTGCCACGACCAGGAAAAGGCAGTGGTGCTCTGGGCAGCACAGATTTCAGTCCGCTAGGGGAACATGCAGGTGTTTCTACTCCCTGTCGTTGTGCGTTTGGCAGTCAAGCGACTCTGGGTTGTGGTCGTGTCAGGGTTTACCCAAGTCTTATTTCCGTGCTACTTCGCCCCTTTCTTTTCTGTTTACTATCGAAAATCTTGGCACTCTCTTGCCTAGTCTTTGCCAGGCACTGGTAACAGCTCCCAGATCTCCAAAGGACAAATCGAGTGTCGGCACTCGAAGCTTTTTCTGGAGCTACGTTGATTTCTGGAGCGGAAGCTCAGGAGTTCCTTGCTGGGCTCTGGGCACCTTTCGGATCCTCTTTTCTCGACCAAAGCCGTTGCCAATCGTCACTAGCCAGCATCGGTAGACACTTCCATCGAAAGGTAAGTTCCATTGCCTCTTCCTTGACCTTGAGACTATACAAGGAAGAGGGAATGGCTTGCAAGCAAAGAACGAAGGGTGATGGGAGCGCCCCTTTTGTAGTCAGGGGAAGGCTGAGAACATCTTTTCAAGCAACACAATCAAACGACGTCGTCGCGTGCAGCTCCTTAACGACCACGAGCACAACCACGATCGCAACCACGACGACAACGATGAAAACAACAATGCTGCTAGAATCCTTTCGAACAGCGTCTCCAGACAGGACGTTGAGGCCGACAGCACACCGACAGCACCGACAAAAAACTAAAGCCGCTCCCAGTGTATTGACGATATGGCGACGATGCCGAACTAAACCGCATGATCGATACTTCCAGCAAAGGTTCTCGAACCGACAGCACTCCCTTCTACGAAAACTTCGACTGTCGACGCGACAATCCGCAGAACATCACTGTCGGCAGTTCTCCAAAGACATCCTTTAGGAAGGATCTTATTCTTGTTGAGTGCGCCCATTCACTGAGATTCTCTTTGGCTGGCCAGTTGGCCGTTGCGATACACCCTCTTCCATAGAATCTGTTGGAAACTTTTCCAGCCGTGGCTGCTGATGAAGAACATCCGGCTTCAGGAAAATACTCATAAGCAAGAATAGGCGAGGCGGACTCTGGGCTTGGAGATGCCTTGGGATCAAGACAGACATCTCTAGAGAGCGAGGTCACTCCTTGAAGTACGAAAAGAGATACAAGCACACTTCTTGGGCGTTGGCCTTTGCGTTTTCTTCAGCAGATAGACGCGCTCGTAGTGGAGCTGTACATGTGTATTATTATGTGCAAATGGCGCGTTGCAAACCCTAGTAGACTGGGAGCAATGGAGGGCTTATCCTGCTTTTGTGCTTGCCATTTCCCACTCGGCCTCTGCCATTTGACACTCCGTATATATACATAGATCGGAACACAGACCTCTTTTCTAGATGCTCTCTCTTCTAAACGCTCTTCTACTATGATAGATCTTACTTGTTTCGTAATAATCCATGCCTGCCCAGAACCTGGAAGGCAGCAGTGGCAGCTTTGGTGGGCAGATGGTGCCAGCTGGAGGCAGACGGCAGTAGCAAATTAAATACGGAAGGAACGACTGTTCCCTCACTCTCCTGCCTTTGCTGTCGACACGCCATTCCCCGGTTCGCCCAATGTGCGCAGATTTCCCAGTCTCCTCCGCGGTCTCCTATCCAAAGAGCTCAGTCCATTTGTTTTCCGCTTCTGTGCTCATTGTGCCGTCCACCAAAGCTCGCCACCGAAAGCTCGCCATTGCCGACCATTTGGCACAACAAAGGCATCGACATACTGCAGCATACACCTTTGTGCACCTGGACAGACCATTCTGTTTTCGGATATCCCAATAGAAGCGAGTTCCTCAATCTTTCGGTATCCTATCCAGAGTCTATTCCCTTTAGCAATACCCTCAGCCATTGTATCTTGATCACTGCCTCCATCGTCTCGCTCTGCGAACGCCTTTGCAAATGGGAAAATACGAAAGCCTACCCTCACTACCGAGCCCAACTGACGAGTCCTCGTTCATATCACGCCGATCGCCTACGATTCCTCCCACACATTTGAACCGACAGTTCCTACCTCCGATCGATGGACACGAGCCCTTCCCGACCAGCTGCTCGCCCCCGCCGATTCTCTGACGGCCGTCCACGCTCCCCGATTGTCCTCCGTGCTCGTCCCATTCGCGACCTCGAATTGTCCAACAAGTCTCCGTCAGCATGCTGTCACAAATGGCTAGTCGTCTATGAAGCCCACTTGTCACGAATCCCTCACGCAGGGCATGATATAGAGCTGCTCGCCGCCCAAATGGTCATCGTCGCCCACACCTGTTCACCAGAAACGATCTCGAAGCCATCCGCACCCACAATACTCAGCGCTTTTCCGGCACACAATTTTCTGGAATAATATATGGAATAGAAGGAGGATTCTGCTTTTGGGGGAATATAGTCTGTACACATCGCTATTTCGCACTGTCACGTAGGGGTTTCTCGTACCGCATCGCCGTAGCGTTCGCGATGCTGTAGGTGTGCAAGACTTGGTACTTTCTACTACTTACGTAGTCATTTCTGGCTCGATCCAGCGTCCACCAGAGAGCCCTAAATGCCCTCAGCATTAGATCAACGTAGCCAGGCGACAGCGAAAGGCTTTCCCAATGGCCGTGCCATAGATTTGTCTGTCTCTCTCCTCTTGCTTAGACCTTGTCCTCTCCTGGTGCTTTTGTCAGCTCCCCCTTGGCTCGTCTTCGGGGTTTTCTTGGTATTTCTTTCTCGCCGCTCTCGGCTGCTGCCAGCAAGAGGGAACACCTGCACGCCTTGGCCCCGTACATTTCCCTTCTCGATGCGGCCATTTCGCAAGCGGGATCTGAGGCTACGCTGCCTCATTGCTGGCCCTTGACTTGCGTCCTGTATCGGCCGCCAGTTCATTCTTGGATCGATCTCAACACGCCCCTGGTGCACATCCTCGAATCGCCTTTCAGTTCACGCCCCCAGCTTCAACAACGCACACCCCCCTTCTTCGTCCTGTCGACGTAGACCTGTCGACCTTCAACGGCCGCCCACTTCCTCAATCTCCTCGTATCCTATTTTCCTGCCTCGGTGGCCACTACAGTGGGCTTCTAGCCCCCGTAGAGCCTTTTGGCATCACATCGCCATCACCTCGAGCTAGGTCTTGCTCTCACGATCCTTCCACGGTGTTTCTCATCTCGGTCTCAAGCTGAACTTGCTCTCTCGCCACTTCCACAGCGTTCCTCATCTCGGTCTCGAGCCAAGCTCTTGCTCCTCCGATCCCTGCACGGTGTTTCTCATCTCGGTCTCAAGCTGAGCTCTTGATTTGACTTGAGTTCTTCCTGTCTTCCTTCATGACAAGCCCGTAACAGCCTTTTTTCGTCTATTGTCCCGGTCAGCTAGATTGATCGTCTCGCTGATCTCCCGATGAGTCATAGCCATTGCCGACAGGAGCAGGCATCGCAAGATGGCGACAATCTTCTCGGCCCCCGATCGTACTTGCGCGTAGATGCGAGCCTAGAGAGCTAGGAACAGCGCCAGGATCTAGGTATATAAAGACCCTCCTGCGCCCCCTTCTCGTCGTCTTCTTCTCTCCTCCTCTCTTCTTTTTCTCTTTTTCTCTTCTCTTCTCTCCATCATCACCAAGCTTCTCTGACTCGGCTTCGGCTCCCGCTTATCGTCTTTCTCTTTCAGTCCACCTCCTCTGACTCGGCTTCGGCTCCCGCTTATCGTCTTTCTCTTTCAGTCCACCTCCTCTGTTCATCGATGCTGGCATATCCAAGATCAATTCTATCTCCCCCTCCTTCTCCGTCCCCGTCGGCGACTCCTCCCGCTACCATCGCCAAAACATCATCGGCGCGGTGGAAGGCTCTCATGTCTCGACAATATCGTGACCATAGCTGCACGCTGTTATCGTGCGTGCTGGATTCATCTTTTTGGCTCGCGAGAACACGACAGCCCTTTCGCTAGGAGTATATATTGCTCTGTGTACGCAAGAGAGGGCTAGAAGCCTTCGATGTAGAGGTGTTCGTTGGATGGCGCGCCGCACTCGGTGAAGAAACTCAAGGTTTCCCTCGATGGGGCCATTCTCTTGGCGGGGGAGAGCAGCGAAGGTGGGCGCGAAGTCCACCTTTGTGTGCTCTCCTCTCAGCATCGTGGGCTGTTTTCGACAAGCTGCATACAGAGAGAAGGACCAAGGACCTGTTCAACGGTATGTCCTGGCTCTCTTCGTGCGCAATTACGGCTAGCTATATGAAGAAGAAGGTGGGCGAGAAGCCCATCTTCGGGAGCAAGATTGCCCCTCTTCGGAGGGGTTGGGTCGTGTTCGCTACAAACATGCTTGCCATTGATGAAAAAGAGCATAATGCTCGCGAAATAATATCGGCAGCTTAACGCGTCGCGACGAAAGAGCAACACATTCTCTATGTTGCGGAATGTCACCCTGGTTTTCTGATTGGTAGGCGATGGGCTTCTGAGCATCGACAGTCGATGGCTTCGTTCAGTAGCGAGGCACGGCAGAGCCTGCTTCAATGGAGGCCGACGAGCTTCTCTTGGCTGCAGATTCAGCATAGCCCGTTTCGAGCGGGCTTTCGGAATCACAGCATCGTCTGCACAAACAGTCCTGAGCGAACTTTCAATATCTCTACGAGGAAAGTGCAAGACGTAATGTCTATTGATGATACGAGATGTGTTTATCGAAGGCAACCACGTCTGCGGCATAGTCTGCACAAACAATAGGCTACACACGCTCATTCATGGCCGGGACTTCAAGATGCTTTTTGATGTATTCAACCCTCAACAGTCTCGAGCGAGCTTTCAATATCTCTTCGTGGTGAGTCCTCTTTTTTCTCGAATTCTCCATTATCCTCGTCTTTTCCTCTCCCTCCTTCCTCGTTTCTTTCCTCCTCCCCCCCCTCTATTGTGCTTCCCACTCTTCCTCGAGCTTTCATGGTCTTCCGATTGTTCTATTCATGACGCACCCTCTTTTCTCTTTTTTCGTTTGCCCGTTTGCACCTTGTTGTTGTTTTTCTCCCCTCCTTCTGCCCAATCCAGCCCACTCCAGTGACCCGGTGGCTCGGGTCAGTCGCTCGGAACGAGTCCCTTCCGGGCGTTGCCCTGACGAGGTCCCAAGTCCTCTTCATCGTACCTTCCTTCTTTATTGTGTTTGGCGATTCACTGTTTGCACATATCCACTTTTCGCTCCTTCCTCGACAAGAGTCCTCTGCCTTTCTGCCTGTTTTTTTTTTTGCCCACAGCCCAGATATAAAATCTCGTCTACCCCCTCTTCTGCTCTTTTCTCCCTTCCCTCTTCTCTTCTTTCTTTTCTTCTTTCCTCTCTTCACCAATTTTTTTTTATATTTTAAAAAAAAAAAATCAAAAAAAAAAATCAAGATCGCAAGTGTCTTACCCCATCGCCATCATGTACCTTTTGCATCCTTTTCATCTTCTTGAATATCTTCGCTCAAGCTACTAACACTTATCCCAAAGTACAGAAAATGAATTTTCTTTTGATGGCGATCGACGTGAGTTCGCTCCTCCCCCATCTTGCTTTCTTGCCTTGCCATGCTGCTTCCTTCCATGCCTGGCCTTATATACTAACTCTCTTTTTCCAGCGGTCGGGTTCGCCTGGCCGGTCGTCGCCTGCCACCACCCCTCCCAGAGGGGACAGACGTAGGTTTACTCTCTATACAGATTCCTTTCCTCCTTCCCCAAACACCTCCTCATTTGTCAATCACCCTCACCGGATACTAACATGTTCATTCTAGATCGGACAATTTCGAGTCCAGAAATGGACAGTGTGGAGCATCGACCCTTCGGGGTAGATGTTCCCGCTGCGGCGGCCAGTTTCGACTGGTCTGCCCTCGACACCCTCGCTGACGCTGCCGCTTCCCGCTAGCGGCGGGAGCATGGCGTTGGCGAGTGGTCAAGTAAGTCATCCCCTCCGAGCTCGGTACGAGAGAAAAAGAAAAGAAAAGCTAGGTCTGACGCATATACACTCTCTAGCGGTGTCTGTCCCCTCTGGTGAGCCGGCCGAGGATGCTGGTTTTGACGACGGCGACGTCGTCGAGGCTGGCATTCCCGGCCCTTCGGTGCTCGCCCAGACATCAGCACCAGACCATCCGACTGGCAATGTCGGTGGTGTCGGATCGGGAGTCTTGTCCTCTCATCCACTGCAAGTGGGTGACGGCCTCCACACTCAGTGGAGGGGCGTGTTCGTGCGCACAGCCACGTGCGACGGCTGCGAGTCTCGGGGCAACGCTGTTCTACAGCGTTGCACCGCTCGCGGCTGCGGCGTGCAACTGTGCCATGGCTGCGTCCAGGACGAACTGTTCGACACTTCCACGCATCGCGTGGACGACAGTGTCTCTTGGATGCCTCCTAGTCGCGCGCCGCGACGCCGTCGTGGCCGTGGCCGGGGGGGTCAGTCCTCTGGAAACTAAGGGCCTCACTGACGGCTGCAAAGCAGTTCGGAGGTGAGGACCGATAGGTCCTGGGGTTTTGACTGTCTGGTGTTGTGGGTGAGCACCCCCAGACCAGGGTGATCTCGTGGTCCCTATCGGCTGGTCTCAAACGATCATGGGATTCTGCACGAGTCCATACCGAGTTTTGCACTGTCACGCGGTGATGGTAGCCATGTCTTGTGAGTTTTCTTATCTGCTAATTCTGTCGCCTTTTTCACTGTTTCTAACTTGGGCCAGTGTTTTTCTTTGCAGTCGTGAAGACAGCCGGTTTTGCCTCCTGGGCCAGATTTCTGTCCAACTTGTTCTTTTGGGCTTGCTTTCGACCTCCTCCTACAATCATCTTTTATGCAATGTCATCGCGGCACGGCGGCCGACCACCACGATGTCGACGATTACAACCCGGCGTCGGTGGTGTTTGTACAAGCAAAGCCACCACCCACCGTGCCACTCCCATTCTGGGCTTTGTGCATCGGTGTGTGACCTCTATCCCGCGAGCTCACCCGCACTCGGGCACCCCGACAATGGTTGACAGCACTAAAAATTACAAACAACAAACACAAAACACAAAACGCCAAAGTCACTGCCCAGTCCGCTGCTCCAGCCCAGACTCACGCTCAGGAAGACTCAAGCCACGAGCCACAGTTCTGTACTGCAAGGAAGCTTAGACACAGGACGCTGCCCATAAGGGGAGTGATGGAGGATCTAGAAAGACATGAAGGATGGACTTGGGAAGATACAGGGTGGGTTTGGAGGATATTATGAACGGAATTGATTGCTATGGACGTGACATGAAGGATACAGATGGTCTTGGGAAGATACAGCATGGATTTGGAGTTTTGGCTTTGTTTTTCATTGGGTGGTGGATTTCTTCTTCTTCTTCTTCTCCTTCTTCTTCTTCTCCTTCTTCTTCTTCTCCTTCTTCTTCTTCTCCTTCTTCTTCTTCTCCTTCTTCTCCTTCTTCTCTTTTTCTTCTTCTATTGTTTTACACGGCAGCGCAAGCATCTCGATACCCATCTATTTTCAATTCATTGATCTCTACCGACGTATTAATCTCCATCTTCACGCCTAATCACTACAATTTACAGTGAAGCAATCCCCCGTAATAGCACCTGCTGCCAGCGAAAATATAGCAGTCTGGATTTTGTCACGTGTTCAGGATGATCGCAGGTCGTCACCAGATGCTTCTCAGATCCAACGGCGATTTTGCAGTGTTTCTCAAGCCTTTTAAACCACACAACCTCGCGGCTTTTTCGAGGTTGTTCACCCTCTATGGGGGGAAGATACAGTGGCCTCTGTATTATTTGTTCGTTTGCTAATGCTTATCCTGAATTTTCGCATCGTCGAGGCATACCAAAACAACTCGCGAAGTCATTTTCTCGTTCTCCGCGGCCGGCTTGTCGACTTTTGCGCTTTTGCGGTCAAACATCAGACACTTCCGTTTTGGGCCGTACGTTTCCGGGGCCGTGGAGGACGCTAAGCTGTGCTGATAAGAGGAGGAGAAGATACCAAAAAGAGAGAAACCAGCAACGAGCAGGGGCAAGCTCAAGTACAAAAGAGAGAAAGAAAATGAAACAGGCGCAGCTGCCACACAACTACGAATACGGCTCACCGCTCCTATAAACGGGGTCTTTTTTTAGTCTTGATGTCCTTTACCCTTTACAACGTTCACGTCGTCCAAGATGGAGCCCTTTCGACACCGCTACAGATCACCAGCATGCGGCCAGGACTTGTACTCGTATGTCCGTTTGACGGGTCTAGGGTCTTTTGCTCCATATAATTCCAGCACTTAAGAAGGGTCTTTCGCTTTACGGAGTATTAAAAAAGTCCTATCCAGGCCCTCAAGGAGATACTACGGAGTACGAACTACGTGCAAGTGCATAAGAAGAGACCCTGCCCCTGTTCCTGGTCTCCATCAGTTTGGCCGACGGGAGTGCCCACCGCCCCTTCTTGCGACATAATTCAAACCCACAAGCAACGGCGCCGGGGCATTGTAGAAAAAGGAAAGAGGAAACAAGAAGAGTGGAGGGAAAAGTGACGAAAAAGGAACAAAGAAATAAGAAATAGATACTCCGTACAAATGTGAATGAATCAACGCCACGAGGCAGGCGACGTTTGCAGCTATTGGCCGGGGCCCTGTCTTGTCCAAGGCGAGGCTGTCTTTTGGCTCTTGTCGTTTGCAGTTCGTCTATGTGTGTCTGTCTTCGGAGTGCTTCTTTCCGTTTTCCGTATTGTTCGGTCAGAACCGAGTTTTGTGTCGCTCTCTTAATAGAGGCAGCACAGGAGGAGACACCTTCCACAGAACGATGCTGGTCTGTCTCCTGTTTCTTGTGCCGCTTTTTCTTTCCATTGTTTCTTGCTTCTTCCTATATCTGTTTTCATAGCTATATTTGTTTCTCATTGCTGCCCTCTCACCTCTGCCTTTTGTTCCGTTTCTTGTTTCACATTCTTTTTTCCTGTGCTGATTCGCCCATGGTTGTGGCTCACCCCGGCACATAAATCTGCACCGCCCAAGATCCTCCTCCTGGACTTCACCGCCCTGCACCTTTTCCCTTCTCAACCCCTGCATTCTTCGGCAGGCCGCCGGCCACTTCCTTGTCCACCTTGCACCATCTGGCCTGCTGCATCTACCGCATCATCACGAGGCCTCGCTGCAGAGCAGTGGGACACACATATTCTCTGCAGGTCGTGCAGGCGCTGCGTGTCCTTCGTCCTTCGTATGCAGGTGATCCGCGGTACAGAACATGCAGTGTCGCAGAGTACCTTTGTGGGTGGCATCGAAGCAGAGGGCAGGGGGATCTTACTTTTCTTCTCTTTTTGCTATCATATCTATTCCGGGCCCTCTGTTCCCATCAGTCGGCCTTTCTCGTCCTTGCTCTTTACCTCTCTCTTTTCGCCTTTTCTACCATCGTCTGTCTATGCACCTGCTCCGTATGCAATAGTCCGTACCCGTACTCGCTTCTTTCCTTTCTCTTCCCTCTACTCCGTACGTCGTACCCTCCTCTCCTTCTCTGTCGCGCCTTCGTGTGCACAATGGTGTTATGTGATTGGCTATATGCAGGGGTGGTGCCAGTAGATCCCTGCATTTAATTAAACTTCCAGTATTGGTGGGGCACTGTGGGTTAGCTTGACCGCGTTTTTTCGTGTTTTCGCGTTTTTCTGCCACTTTCTGCCACTTCTCTCCCCTGCTCGTCGTGGAAACGGGGTTCTCCCTCTCCCCCTCTTCTTATCTTTTTTTACTTCTCGTCATTTGAATATTCCATATTTTCTCTGGCGGATGCGGCGGGAAAACGAATTAAATCGTAGACGGTGAGCGGTGAAGAAGTGGCAATTTTTCTTTGAAGCTGGCCTTCAGGCATCCAATCCACTCTTGCTCTCTGTTCGAGTTCCTACGGACGTACGCCAGTACGACATACTCCGGAGGCTGTTACTCGATTCCCATCATCTAATTTCAATTCGCCGTACGGAGTAATCCGTACACTGTTCTCAAGCACTGCATCTGATTCGTGAGTGTAAAACGGGCTTTGTCAATGAAAGGTGACCTCATGATGCTCTTTTGCAAAAAGACAAGCGGCCATCTCGTTCAGCCTTAGAATTATGACTATAGCCAGGTCAATCATAAGACGGCAAAGCGGGCAAGCAGTTCGTCGAACTACGAAATAGCTCGTCCGTCCTGTTGCCCTCTCGTTCCGGGCTGGATGCATTTGCCTAAGATGTGTTGGGTATAGCAGACCTGCAAAGCTACAGAAACTGCAGATGTGGCATGGCATGGCATCGTATGCGGCATGCGAAAGGGTGTAAGACAAGGGTGGCCAATATGCAGATAGATAGCAAGCCCGTCTTGGCCCTGAAAACCAGGCTACCACGGTCCTCGAGAAAGTGAACGCGTTCAACAGTGAACCCGTCTGTTCTTTATGTGCCGCGCTCTGGAAACAAGGCGATGTGCTCCGTGCGGTGTTTCTTTTAGACGACATATACCAGCAGTTATTCATGCTCTGAGTAGAATTATCTACATCCTTTTCTCTCCTCATTTGACACTGACAGCAAGAACCCTTTGTTCAAATCCTCGTAATTCTTACGAAAGACAGTTCTGTCTAGTTTTTCGTTACCATCATTTAGTGGCAATTTGCTTTAGTCAGCGGTAAATGGTGCAGACTCTATATAGACAATAGCTGAGATCCTGTCCAACAATGAGATCGAACGCCCGGTTAGCTCAATCGGTAGAGCGTGAGACTCTTAATCTCAAGGTTGCGGGTTCGACCCCCGCATCGGGCTCAAATCCTGATGCGCTTCTTCACAGAAGCACCATTCGAATTCTCAATTATTTTTTTGTCGTTTTTTTTTGTAGCGACGACTGGGGATATTTTGTTTCCTTTTTGTCAATTTTTTGTTCCTTTTTCATTGTCACTTACCAGCTCAACTTGTATTTTCTAGACGAGTAATAAAAATGGAAAATAGAAGATCAAGAGGTTTCTGGGTGCGTGCACTCGTGTAGGCAATGATCAGAAGACAGGTGAAGGCGTTCATTGTCCTCGTAAATTGACTTCCGCGTTTTACGGGGAACGAGCGACCGCGTCGCCTTGTCGTCTCGTCTTTTTCAGATGCATCTGTCGGCCCTGCCGTGGACGAACAGGCCGAATTAATTGCCCTTGCCAAGCCGTACGCCAGCAGCGCAAAGACGGGGTGTGAAGACGGCGCCTTTACGAGTATGAACACTCATCACCCATCCACTGGACCATCCCTTCCCCCTCTCTCGCCCCCTCGTCCTCTGCCCATTCTGTCTCAGCGGTATGGTGATACGGCAAGGGGATCCCTAAAGGGGGAGGAGAGAGGGCAAGAATGCAGGCAGCAATGCAAAATAGATTGAAAGGGCAAAAAGGCAGCCCTTGGGAGGGAAGAATGCAAAAACCACTTCAGGAATCGTAAAGACAGGTGACGAGGAAAGAAGACTAGGCCAAGACCGCACACTAACACGAAGAGGGTGTGCAGGCCAGGCGCATTATGCGTGTCATGTGTTGTCGAAGTGAGCAGCAAACCCATGTCCCCTTGCATGCTAGTGGCCCAAAAGGGAAAATAGGTCTGATCGAGATGCACAAGAGAAGAAAAGAGGTAAAGAGGTAAAGAGGTAAGTAAAGAAGGGATGCACCCCAGGGATGATTGTCACTGTAGAAACCGGCCATCGACGACGTCACGCAGTAGTCGGAGACGCAGAGGGGGAGGGGTGCGCCAGATGACGAACGATGGGGCCATCGAAGGAAAGAACAGGGAAAAAAGAAAAAGAGCGTAAAGGGTAAAGAGGATGCGTCGATGTGCCTGTCGACAAAAACAGCAAAGGGCGGTCCGAATCGGACAAATCGAGGGCGGGATGGCGAATCAAGGGAGGAAATGTCTCGGTGTGGACGAGAAAGAAGGGCAAAATGGTCCAAAAAAGAAATAAGGAGACCCAAAACCCCATAGTAAAGGAAGAAAAAGATCATCAAAAGGCCCAGCAAGGCGAGGCCCCATCGCCCAGGAGACGAACAGATGAGGAGCCCTCTAGTGTTCGGCCGAGTCGATGCAAGCTGAACAGCAAAGACAAGCAATTAAGCAATCTGCGCGATGTGCTCACTTTTCCGCCTATTCTTTCGTGCTTGTCGTCCTTTGCGTCAGTAGCGCCGCGAATCGGTATGAATTCGACTTTGAACCAACTTTGGCCACCCAACAACCAGCACTAAGTTCTGGCGACGGACACCACCGGGCCAGACCGCAAACAACGCACGGCTAAGAGGCAGTCCGTCCAGGGGTTGGATCAGACGACGCAAAATAAGAACCGCAGCAGCCCAGCAGAAGAGGGGAAATCAGATCAGAACATATCAGGACGAGGCAAGACAAAAGCAAGGCAAATCACGATAAACGAAACGACGATGTGCACTCCGGGTAAAGAGGTTGCCGATACAGATGGAAAATAAGAGCCATCATCGACTCACCTGCAGGTGCTGCAGGCGCCCACTTGAAGAATAACGCCCTGTCGACGTACAGCATGCAGGTCCCCCATGCGGCGCCACTGCAAGCCAAAGTCTGTGAGGCCAGGCCAGACCAGTTCATGCAGGTGGCCGTGTAAGGGAAGATGTGGTACAAGCGGTGCGTGTCCCGTCCAGTGTCCATGCCAGCGGCAGAACATGCAAGCAATGAAAGGCCTGTGCTTGTTTCTTGTCCGGTTTGTTGTTTCGTCCCCTCTTTGCTCGTTGCTCGTTGCTCGACGGCCTAGACTCCTGCGGCCGTATCTGTTTTATCTCCAATTCTTTGCAGATGGGATATCCGTGACCTGGCCTGTGCTGGCGAGGCCCATGCTCGGCTTGCCGCTTTCGAGAGCGACAGAGGAGGGGAAACGAGGGCGCAATCGATAACAAGCGGGCGCATGCAAGTCACAGATGACGCCCGCCGTGGAGACTCAGACTGGGGCTCGTGCTTTCTGCAGGATGCACAACCTGGCGTCCAGGAGGGCGAGGCCTGGGCGAGACAGCGGGAAGAGGGCGAAATGATGAGATGGCGCAAATTGGGGACAAGCAAATGGCCCGCTCGATCGCCGGTCGAGGTGGTCCGTCCAGGTCGCTGCGATCAGATTGGGACACCTATGAAGTAATATACGATGAGAAACAAGATAAGTAAGTACACGACATAAGATCGAGACATTGAAAGAACCAGCCCGTTCAGTGGGGAGGGGAGTGCACCCTTGGAGAGGGGGAGGGGAAATGCAAGAGGGATGATGCAAGAGGGAGGCTGAAAGGGAGATGCGCCAGGGAGAATCGACTGAAGAAAGGGATGTCAAAAGTTCATCGAAATGAGCAAGCGGGCAGGAAGGATGGGTGAAGAAGGTGAAGAACACAGCAGCAGTGCGTCGAGAGCGTGAAGAAACACAGAGGGAAGGCGCCCTTTGCCGAAATTGGCGAGCATCATGGACGATCGAGGGGCGCGGTGCGACAACAGCGAGCAAGCACGATGGGCGACGATGCAGAGGGGCCTCGTTGCGGGAGCAGCGACTCAGATGGTAAGATACGGAGTACACGGGAAGGTGCGGATGGGGCGAGGGGCCGCGACGGGGAAGGTACCACAGCAGCACAGCAGGTACCGCTGGATGTACCTGGCCTTGTACCTATCCACAAGAGGCACCGCGCCATCCAGGGCCACCTCAAACAGACACAAGGTACAAGGTACTTGTCATAGAGGTAGCGGCCATCGCAGTCGGGAGGTGGGTTGCAGCGAATACGCCTGCCTGCAGGACTAGCCCGGTGTCGAGCAGTACTAGCGTTGCGGGTCTGAGGTACGCGTGCCTGCCTCTCTCTCTGCTCTCCGTCTGCTCGCTCTCCAGAGGGCAAGAGCGGTCAAAGCTTCCTGCCGCGCCGCGCCATTGGCCGGCCTGAGGTGAATCATGTGGCCCACTTTTGGCATCTTGCGCGCCCTCGCCCTCTGTGTCTCTCTCAGTCTTCCTCACAAAACCACTTTACGGAGTAGCTTCATCCTCCCGATTCTCGTCCACACCCACACACCCACCCCAACTACCTCTCCACCCATCCCTGTCCGTCGCATCCCTGTCGCATTCGCGCGGTGGGCCCTCCCTTGCCCCCTGTCGCAAGAAGCAGAAACGTGAAAGAGGAAAGCGCCCTTGTTCGTCTGCCCCCCCCGCCCCCCCCCCTTCTTGTCTTTCTTCTTGTCTTCCTGCCCCAACACAGGCGGTGAATCTCTCTATCTCCCTCTCCTTCGCTCGCCAGCAGTTCGTCGCCCAGGGCCAAGCTCGCCTGTTGTCGACCGCCCGCCGCCAAACCCACTTCTGGCTGCCCTTGGCCGCTGTCTTCGTCGCCCTTTTTTTCATTTCCATTTCCCTCCATAGAGACCCTTCCCTATTTTATTATTACATCCTCCCCCCTTCTCCCCTGACCACAAATCCCTTCATTCTTCGTCGCAATCCAATCTTGACCATTCCATTCCTCTTTCTCTCGCAACCCTTCGAACACTCTCTATCGTCTCACACGCAAACAACCTCATCCTCTTACTCGACCACACTTCGAACACTTCGAACCTGCCTGCCTGGCGCACGCCGCAATTTCGCAAAGTCCCCGCATCCTCTCACCGCGCGCATTCCTCTGTCGCAAATAGCCTCAACTGCCAGACCGCATTCCTCAGGACTGTTCCATTCCGATCTGTCTTGAGCGATTTGCCATGCTGCTCCAAGGCTTTGCCTGCGACCAGTCGCAGAACTCTCCGTCTCCGTTTGCGCCGTTCGCGCGCATGCCGTCCAACTCCGCCGTCGCCGCCGCTCTGGCCCTGGCTTCGCCGCCCGCCAGCCCACCCCAGATGTCTGCGCCCAATACCCTCGGCAACCTTTTGGACTCCTGCCGCAGCCTGCAGGCCCTCCTCGCCGCGCCGCCCGCGCTCGCCTCGCTCCCGATCACACCGCCGCAGCAGCACCACGCGCTGCTGGCTACACCACCCCTGGGCCATGCGCCGTCTCCCATGAAGCTCCGTCTGCGGTCGCCGCGACGGGCAGGCAGCATAGAGAGCCTCGGTGCGCCGACAAGCGCGCCAACAAGCGCGCCAACAAACGCGCCAGCCATGGCGGCCGGCGCCAGCGTTGCGCGCAAGCGCATTGTCAAGCGCACATATACACCCACACCGCGCGGCCTGAACAAGCGGCGACGCGCTGTGGACGACGACATGGGCCGCGCCGACAACGTTGATGCCGACCTTGTCGACGCAGACGAGGCCGACGCCAGTGACTCGGGCGAGGCCGAGGATCCGCTGTCGTCCCACAACAGCAGCGAGCCCTTTACCCTATCTCTCCTGGCGCCGTCACCCCTGCGCCGCTACCCTTCTTCCTCGCCCTTTTCCACCACCACCACAAGACGGGCACGGGCCGCAACAATAGCCAACCCATACCTGCCTGCCTTAAGCACATCAGACAACACCCTCCTGCCTCCTCCTGCCTCTGATTCCCTCACCTCCACCACCCCGTCCACACCGCCCCGGCCACAAACACCCAAGCGCGCTCGCATTGCACCCGAGGCCCTGCCGCTCGGTTTGGAGCGCAGCGACTTCCACGCGCTGCATGCCGACGGCATCCCCGACGATAGCAGCCGCGCGCGCACTCAACCCGCCGGCACGCAGGTCGAGGTCGGGGCCGATCGCGAGGCCTGGAGCACCGAGGACGACCGCATGCTGGTCGAGCTGGTGCTGGAGAAGCTCAAGCTGAGCAAAGAGGAGTGGCAAGACTGTGCGCGGAGCTTGGGCAAGGACCGCCACAGCCTGGGCCGGCGGTGGAAGAGCCTGATGCTGCACGGCGATATTGGCCTGAAGCCTGGCTCGCGGACACGGCGGAGCAAGATCCACGGAACGTGGCGGTAATCAACCGTTTGCTATTTTTACCGTCTTTCACTTCCTATCTTTCACTTCCCATCTTTCACTTCTACTTCTGTATATTTATTATCTGTACTATATTTTAACATCATTGGGGCGGCATTCGGGAAACCAAGAGGGAAACAGAGGGACTACGGTACTTCGGTGGGACAGGAACATCGGAAATGGGAAGGCCGGCTGGCATTTGCATATATTCAAAGAAGGGCATCATCGGTTTTTGTGTTTTTATTACTCGCTCCCCGAGGATTCTCTCGGAAACAGTTTCTTATAATTTTTTGTACTATTAGTCTACGATATCCAACCAAAGCTTTCAGCAATTGCATCCACACATTCACAACAGACACTGCTTTTCATCCGTTTTTTTTTTTTTTTCCAAAACTGTTGGGGATGGGCCATCACAGAGTATCCTAACATCACGAACTACAGCTTCCGCCCTTCGCTACTCACGACAGTTCTTCTGCTTCTTTGTTCTTCCTCTTTACGGAAAGCCCATATAATCCATATCTAATCTTACCACTTTGGCAGCCGACCGGTCTCCGAGGCCCTTCCGTCTCCCTTGCGTGTCTCACTTTGTGAACGAACCGCGCATGCAAATCACGAAGGAGAGTAACGGAGGGGCCCCATCGAGCCCATTTACACTCCGCATTCCTCAAGACAGCCCAAAGAAGAGCTGATAGACAGAGGCGGGCAAGACACTTGCTAAATTGAAGAAAAGGAAAGAAAAAGGTCCCGACGTGCATGCATACGCCGTGTAAGTCTGGTCATGTATGACCACCACACTCTCTGTTTTCGCTGTGCACCCCCCCCCTCCTAGGCAAGGGATGGTGACAACAACCTCCACTGCATAGAGGACTCGCCTTCGCCTTCCCCACCCTCTCTCTGCTGGATATATCGTTGTCGTACCTGACGCTTGTTTCCGGATACAGGAACAGAAAGAGGGAGAAGAACCCTATCCCTTGGCCGGGGTTGGATGGTTGTCTCTCTTCCTTCACCTAAAAGCCAACCAACACACACCTACGCCAACACCTTCTAGCCACCCTACGATCTCAGACATACTATTATTGCACACCTTTATGCTCGCGTCCTTTCTTGTCTGTGCATGCGTGTGTCGTTTGCAAGAGTGCGTGTGCTCGCCGAAAATCGACCTCATGATCAAATTCAAAGTAGGTGTCTTCCATCATGCCAAAACAAGTCGTAAGGAAAGCGGAACAAATAAAATAAAATAAAGCACGGGGCGCTTTTGGAGCGTATAAACCAACTTATCTACAGATAATGATGTGCACTGCAGCAAAGCTGTTCTGTGTCTATGTCTCGTCTACGAACAGTAGCAGAAATGAAAGCAAATGCAAGCACTTATTGCTACAGGCGCACAGTCTGTCCCTTTCTCTTTTCCCCGCGTCCCGTTGGTGGTTGATAAGTTAAAGTTTGAGAACGAGTATTATTGCAACACATCGTAGCAGAGTTTGGACGTCCGGCTATAGTTGCCTCCCGTTATTAGCAGGCAATATATTTAGAGGACAGACGAGGTCAAAGAGCCTCTCCCTGCAACCTCGACAAAAAAGAAGGGCACAGGCGCAGAAACCAATCGAGCCGCTTGCAGCCTCGCCCGGGCCTCTCACTCCCACAGATCAGTGCTGCCTTACTCTCGTCTCCTCCTCGCGGGGATGTTTGTTTCATGATTGTTGAGTTCTCACCCCCCACGGAGCGTCTTCAAGAGGGTTCGTGCACACCGGTGGTCAAGCCTGATTGCATTGGTGCTTCTTGGTGCGGGAGAGACGGTCGGTTTGTCTTAACAGAATAGGCCCTCTTCTTATTTGTTTCAAACAAGCACAGGCTACCCCGGACTTTTTTTTTGGTTTCTTGTTTCTTGCCGTTCCCGCTTGCCGTTCGCCGCAATTTCTCGCGCGTTTTGATTGACAACATTGGCCATTAACCCTTGCGCATGAACGAGAATCAAAAGAGAACCCTCGCCGCAATGCGTCCTGCGTGCATCCGGGTGGGAGGGCAAGGGAAATGGGTCCGGATAGGAAGTAAACACGGATTGTGGTTTATCTTCGGTAGAGAACAGCGGAGAGTTTACTCCTTGCAAGATGCCCGTAAGCAAGGAAGAAAATGCAAGACAAAAGTCCGTTTATGTTCATGTTCATGTTAGGTATCGAAATAAGTGTGCACCTCGTTCTCAAAAGAACTCCGTACGCAATGTCGTATTATGGCAAACTATTTGAATAATATCGTCTCATTATAGATTCTCCCTCTTCGAACTACCACCCGTCGAGCGGCGTCGCATACACGTGCATGCCCTTCTTGGGCCGCGCTGACACGTTGCCCTGGATCTCGAGGCCATCCTCGTCCAGGTCCGCCAGGTTCTGCAGCCGGAATTGGAACCGGCCCACCCACGTCGCCAGCAGGCACGCAAACTCGGAGCGTGCAAACTGCAGACCGATGCAGCTGCGCGGGCCGTGCAAGAAGGTCAAGAAGGCGTAGTTGGAGGCGCCGCCGTGGCCCGCGCCGGCACTGCCACCGGCATCCGTCCGCAGCCACCGCTCCGGGTCAAACTTAAGCGCGTCGGGGCCCCACAGCTCCTCGCTCTTGTTGACGGCCCAAGGGACCAGCATGATGCGCGTGCCGCGCGGCACGAACTGGCCCTGGATGGTTGTGTCGACGGCGGCCTCGCGCTGCGTGGCAGGCACGGGCGCAAAGTAGCGGAGCACCTCGCTGCACACGGCGTTGAGGTAGGGCAGGTGGTCAAGGTCGGTGGAGGCGACGTCGTGGCGCGGCACGCCGTCACCCAGATTGGGGTCTAGGTCGAGGTCGTCACCCAGGCCCGGCAGGTTGGCGCGGATCTCGGCACGCAGGCGGTCCTGCACCTCGGGGTTGGCACATAACAGATAAATGGCCCAGGTCATGGCGGACGACGTGGTCTCGTGGCCGGCGGCCAAAAATGTCATAAGCTGATCGGCCAGCTTGTCGTCGGGGAAGCCGCCGGACTCGAGGGCCACCGACAAAATGTCGACGTCGGTCACGCGCGGGGTGTTGGTGTCGGCCTCGGCGCGCTTGCCGGCCTGCATCTTGGCCTTTTTTTCCTGGACGAGGTCCGAACAGGTCTGGCGCAGAAACCGACTGGCGTCCTCAATGTCGGTGTTGCGGCGGAAGGGCAGGTTCGTCACAAGCCAGCGCGGGAGCACGAGGCCCAGCAGGGCCAGGGTGCGCGCGGCGCCGGTGGGGTTGAGCATGGAGCGGTAGGTGGAAGTCAGCTTGTTGTTGGGGTTGTCGAGGGCGCGGAAGTCGCGGCCGAGGCCGGCGGTGCCGATGATGTCGAGCGTGACGCGCGAGGCCCAGCTGTTGATCTCGAGGCGCGTGCCGTCCTCGGACGGGGCGTTGGCGGGTGCGGCGGCGCGCTGGGCGTCGATCTGGCGGCGCATGGCGACGACGCTCTCGCGGCCCTTGCGCCAAAACACGGGGTACAGGTCCTTGATGTGGCGGAAGGCAAAGGCGGGGGCCAGCATCTTGCGCTGGAAGCGGTGCTCATCGCCCTCAGCCAGCAGAACGCCGACGCCGAGGACGCGCGACAGGGCTTGGTGTACGAGGGTCGGCTTGATGAAGTCATAGTTTTTGGACACAAGGACCTCGGCGAGCGCCTTGGGCTTGGTGATGAGTAGGCGCTCCTGGTTGAAGAGGCCGAGGTAGCGGATGAGACCATCGTTGGGGATGGAGTTGATCCTAGGGGGGGGTTAGCAGGAGGGAGAAGAGACGGAGAGAAAAAGTGAGGCAGATGATGGGGCACACGTACCATTCCAGGGCTGGCTTGCCTGTGGCCTCGCGGTTGATGCGAGGGAATTGGCCGAGCAGGAAGGTGTTGCCAGTCTTAGGCTGCGGCAGGTGGCGCAACGGCGAGAAGTAGAAGGGGTAGAGGAAGATGGACCAGATGCCAAAGGAGAGGCACTGGAGCAGATAGGCGCCGACAAAGGTCCAGGCAAAGAAGTAGGCGGAGGCCAGGGCAGACGGGCCGGCGTGGTCGCCAGCTGAGGTAAGAGGCGAGGCTCCGGCACGGCGGGACCAGGCCGTGGCGCCGTACGCGGCGACGAGCGAGAGTAAGAGAATGGGACGCTGCGGGAGAGACATGGTTCACGAGAGCTGCAGGGCGGCGATCTGCAAAACGATCTGCGGAGGTACACGTCGTATTAAAGATTCACGGTGCGTGCAGAGTCGGGGAAGGCACGAATCTCGGCAAGAAAGAAACAAGGGAAAGAGCGACCTTCTTATATTGAGGAAACAGCAGCGTAGTGAAAATAGTCACCGAAACGGGGCAGGAGCGGAGGAAGCGGCTGAACAAAGAGCCAAGACACGGGGAACCAACCGCCTGGGACAGAAGCACGCCAGCCGGGGCGGAGAGTCCCAACTGCCCGAATTAGCTGGGCAGGTGGGCATGGTAGCTTCAGCGCGGCTAGATAACAAGGGTCGTTGGGATTGAACGTACGACGTAATACGTGGTCAATACGTCGTTTTCTACTCTGGATGACAAGAGTTATTCCAGATCGTAGAAACAGACATTGCCAGCAACGCAAGACTCAAGTCAAAAGCGAGCATGTTCAGTTCTCGAAACGGGAGTAGAGCCCAGTATCGTCGAGATGTGCGGTCGGGATTCAGTCTCCCGTGCGCCAATCCCGCCCTCAACGCACGCAATCACATGCTAATGTAGAAGAGAAGGCAAGTCCGTCCGCCCCAACGCATCGTGTACAAAGGCCCGGGCTAAGAGGCGGAAGGCACTCAACGGATGCGGAGTTTCACTTTCTGCCGACGACGACGGAGGACGACCCCAAGGGTCGACGGCAGGTGAAGTCCTGTCCCCAGAGCACATGAGCACATGCGGGGGAGATTGACTAAAGCGGAAAGTGTCCGGGCCATCGAAACGAAAAGGTTTTGGCGCAAAAAGATGCAAATGCCACGACCCGGATTGGCTGTTCTCAGCGATGTTTGTGGGCAGGACTTGGCGGCCTGGCCTGGCCCAAAGACCGATCGCCGTAGCGTAGCCACATGGGCCCTGAAACCCCGCTGTCTACCCGCGTATTACGAGCACACAAAGGCAGGGGTAGCTCGTGCTCGTTTGGGCATTCGAGAGGTGGAAAGGTGTGTTGCGATGCAGCCTTCTCGATGAACATGTACGAATAGGCAACAGAATTAAGACAATCCGACAAACCCAATCCTACCATGACGCGGCCAGGTTTCCCCCATGTTTCGAAATGGAAAGGTTGATTACGATATTTATATACCACGTTTCCCATTTTGACATGGTCTTTACCCGAATTGAGTGCTTGGTTTGAATACGTCGCAGATGGACATCCATCGTTGAATTGCAGAATGCGAAAGTAAGATACTACCCAGCTTTGCCTGGCCTGTCTTGCTCCTCCATGTCTTCCCTCACCTCCATAGATGTGCGGCCACCCATCGCACGGCCGTCGTTGCCATCCACGCACTCCCCACCGCCGCCAGGCCCATCACCCACAGCACCGTCGTGCGGATGCGGAAGGCCTCGTCCGACTCCATCTTGAGCAGCTTGCGCTGCATGCTGTGGTAGTAGGCGCCGTCGTTTTTGGTCGTCTTGGTGATCTTGGTCGTCGTGGCCGACCGGTCGCCAGCTGCCGTCGGGCCGTCGCCACCCTTGACGAGCACGTAGTGGTACGGCTGGCGCCGATAGACGAGGGCGTGTAGCCACCCGGGCATGGGTATGCGGTGTTGGTCGCAGGCGTCTGCACTGTTGACTGGTTTGTTGTTGTTGTTGCTGTTTGTATTGCTGCTCTTGCTGCTCTTCTGACCCGGCGGCGGGTTGCCGTGTTCGTGGCTGCGCAGCATCGAGTAGCGGAACTCGACCCAGGCAAGGGAAACGAGAAAGGAGACAAAGATGACGGGGGTCATGACCGCCTGCAGTGCGAATGATGAATGGTTAGCAGAGTTCACGCTACATCGAACTGCCAATCCCTCCCCCGGAGTGTCGTGCTGACTCACCCGATAAAGAGTCGACTGTTTTGGCGGCTGGTCTTGTCGAGAGGCCGCAGAGGCCGACGGAGGAGACGACATGGTTGGCGATGGATCGTGCGTGGTAAGGAAGTGGGCGATGGGTGCGTGGAGTTGAGAGAGAAAGAGTCAAAAAGAAAAAGAAGGAACAAAAGGGCGGCCGTGGAAAGGGATATATAGACAGGATCGCAGCCTCCCAGGATCCGAACGCGCGCCGCCGCGGCGCAGGCCCCAACAAAGGAAGCGAAAGCGAGGGCTATTCTAAGAATACGCCGTATTTCAAGCCGCAACACAGCCCGAGGGCTCCGGGTGGCTCTGCGCGTCGATCGCTGTCTCAGTGCCGGTAGTGGCTAACGTCTACAGCGGGCTTAGGCGGTCTCTCAGCTTTCTTACAGTGATGTCACCGCGGGGTTTTTTCTTCTCACCCCACACCAAAGGCTCAGGCCTAGGCCGAAGCCGTTGTGCGAGACACCCGTTCTCTGTTTGGGTTTGTAGTATTTATTTTTATTGGTTTTCCCTTTCTGCTTTCTACTTTCCGTCGAGGGCATCTTGTCGATGCTTCAACCGGCCAATTGCACACGAGATGTCCTTTACGGCAGCGCAATGCACTCAATCTCAATGTCGACGTTCTTGGGCAGCGTCTTGACAGCAACGCAGCTGCGCGCCGGCTTGTGCGTGAACCACTTGGCATACTCGCCGTTCATGTCCTGGATCGTTAGTGGGTGTCAGACAGTAGGGATGCATGGAAATGGAACCCACGGCAAAGAAGCCCATGTCGGCCAAGAAGATGTTGACCTTGACGACCTTGGCCAGCGACGAGTCGGCCGCCTTCAGCACCGCCTCGAGGTTCTTGATGCACTGCGCCGTCTTGTCCTGGATCGTGCCCTCAATGAGCGCGCCCGTCTTGTCCGAGGGGATCTGGCCCGAGCAGAAGATGGCAAACGGCGTCTTGATGGCCTGGGACTGTAGGAGGGGGGAGGTGCGTTGTCAGTGTCTGAGTCAGTCGGGGCAGCTGTAGAGAGAACCTACGTAAGGGCCGGCGGCTGGAGAAGTTAGCAGGATGAGCGATACAATGAACAGTGCGTAATGTACACACGCAAGGCAGGCACAGAAACAAGCTCATAGACGACAGGGACACTCGGGGCACTCACGGAAAGCCGCCTCCTCGGTGAAGATAACCTCCTGAGACATTTTGGTCGTTGAACGAGAAAAGTGTCGGTAATACGGGTGCGGGATCGGCCGGCGAATGAAGCGTGCGGGTGAGTACGAGAGGGGACGAGAGAGAGCTGGTACGAGTCGTGCGGTGGCTTGCTTGAACATTGGCGTTGGGACGAGGAAGAGAGGAGAAAAGAAGAAAAACAAAAGGGAAGAAAGGAGACGAGAAAGGACGAGATAGGACGAGTGGGCGGGTGCTCTTGTATTTAGTTCAACGGGCATTGGGCCACGCCTACCCTCTTTTTTCCTCTTTTTCAGCTATTGCCCGTTTTGGCGCTTCCCGTTGGCGGGGACCGAGACTACCCAAGGCCGGTCTGCCTCGAACATGCATAGCCCACGCCCTCCGCACATCGGATTCCGTCGGCCGTGGATCGCGCCTGCACCTTCCCTGGCCGGCTGTGGTGCGCGGCTGCTGTTTACTGTTTCAACGCTAGCCCGCTCTAGAAAGTGATATCGCGAAGGATGTCTAGATGTGACAAATTCGAATCATCAGAATCCTTCGATGTCTTTCTTCTGCGGCTTCTAGTGCAGCCGCCCTGTCTTGATGACATAAACTCTGAACAGCCCCCAGCTTACAAGCCTCTTCTATTCCTAAGCCGTTTCCTCTCCACTTCCCCGGAATATACTTCAACCACATCGCCAACCAGCCTGTCAATTCGTGCCAAAACATCGAGACTTGCTCTTCTGCGATTTCTGCCCTCAATGCGTGCGCCGGTTGCACCTTCCACGGCCTCGTTGGATATCTCCGAAAATGGAAGTATGCTTTTTGCTCGACTGCCCCTCAAGCCCCACTTTTCCGCGCTTGTACCTCGTACCTTTCTTATCGTTATCGCCGGGAGCTTGGACCGGCTCTTTGTGTTTCTGAGCGCCAGAAGCCAAGTGTCCTTCCCAGCAAAAAGAAAAGAAAAAAAGAAGAAAAAGACGAGACGAGAAACGAGACGAGAAACGCGTTTTTATGTGCATTCGCGCCACCACTCGTTCTTTCCTTCTTGGCAGCCGCTTCACCCGGTTTGCGTATCTTGGGGCCCGCGGCACACCACGCCCTGCGCCATGTCACAGCGTGCGGTTCAGAGAACCAACGAACGGTATTGATTGATAGAGCTCTGTGCACACCATCCTGTTGAATCTTGATCCCCAACCCATTAACCAGCGATGCAGTATGCGCAATATCTACGACGTAGCTCTGGGCGGTGGATAGATCCATGCTGTCAGCCTGTCACTGCCTCCCAAAGACTGCACTCACAAATTGACTGCCCGTCGCACCTGCCTGCTGTGCCCCTTCTCGACTCCCTGCCGGCTCCTTGCTCGTTCGCGCCTTCCCCCTTGCTCCCACAGCTTGCCCCTGATTCCCCCGTAGCCTCGACAAACATTGCCGTCATGGAGTACACGTAGCTTCTTCCTCCCCCCAGCCCCAGCGCCACTAACACCCAAATCGACTCCCTGTGCGGCTCTATTCGTGTTAGCCCCGCACACCTACAGGCCACGCCCGCCCTAACAGGCTCCCCTTTCTGAGGAAAACCAATATTAATGGAAAGAGCCCCCTAATAATGGAACGCGCCCACACATTTCGTAGCTGTCCTCTCAGAGGCATGGCTCCTGCCGCGTCCCCTTTCTTGTCGCCCTCGCTGTCTCCTCTTTCGCGGGCGTGACGATCCACCTTTTATTACTGCACACCCCTTCGTTCCCTTCTCCGAATCTGTGAGCCTCTGAGCCTCTGTTTTATCACGAGCTAGGTGTCCTGCTCGCATCGGTTTTGAACTTCCTTTCCTATTTTTTTCATTCCCGTTTTCGTCGCTTTGCTTCTTTCAGCGGCTTCTTGTCCCCTTTTCATCTCTTTCTTCTCTTTCTTCTCTTTCTTCTCTTTTTTTAATCTTCTCTTCCTTTTCTCTCTTTCGCCTTTCTCCGTCTCTCCTTCGCGACCTTTAACCTCTTTTTTCTTCTCTTTTTTCTCCTTTTGCCATCAAGCCATCCCTCCCTTCTCCGGAAGACCATTTATCAGCTGCTGGCAAACCTCCTTTGCCCAGCATGGCCGCATCGTCCACGCCACAGGGCACGCTGCGCCAGCGCAATGTCGCCGGTAGCAGCAAGAAGAAGGATGGCCCGTCGTCCGACTCGGATCTCGACACCATCATCAAGGCCAAGACCGTCTCGGCCAACAAGGACTCCCAGCGCGAGTACCAGGTCGTCGGCTTCCTGATCACGGCGCTCGCCTTTTTGACGCGCTTCTGGGGCATCAGCCACCCGGACGAAGTTGTGTTTGATGAGGTCCATTTCGGCAAGGTGAGCTTCTTCGTGTTCTATCGTATCTCTCGTTGTTGGTCGCCCTAGCTAACCTCCAATCTCCTCCAGTTCGCGTCGTATTACATCCAACGCACCTACTTCTTCGACGTCCACCCTCCCTTTGGCAAGCTCCTCTTCGCGTTCGTCGGCTGGCTCGTCGGCTACGATGGCCACTTCCACTTCGACAACATCGGCGACTCCTACAATGCCAACAAGGTCCCCTATTTGGCCTTTCGCGCGCTGCCGGCCCTCCTGGGCTCGCTGACCGTCACCGTCACCTATCTGATCATGTGGGAGTCCGGCTACAGCCTGCCTGCCTGCGTCCTCGCGGCCGGCCTCGTTCTGCTCGACAACGCCCACATTGGCCAGACCCGCCTCATCCTGCTCGACGCGACCCTCGTCTTCGCCATGGCCTGCAGCATCCTCTGCTACATCCGCTTCTACAAGCTGCGCCACGAGCCCTTCTCGCGCAAGTGGTGGAAGTGGCTCATCTTCACCGGCTTCGCCCTATCCTGCGACATGTCGACCAAGTACATTGGTCTATTTGCCTTTGTGTCCATCGGCTCGGCCGTGTGCATCGACCTCTGGGAGCTGCTCGACATCAAGAGACCCGGCGGTGCCCTGTCCCTGCCCGACTTCGCCCGCCACTTTGCCGCGCGCGCCTTTGGCCTGATCATCATGCCCTTCCTCTTCTACCTCTTCTGGTTCCAGGTCCACTTTGCCGTCCTGAACCGCTCCGGCCCCGGTGACGACTTCATGTCCCCCGAGTTTCAGGAGACGCTGAGCGACAACGTCATGCTAGCCAACGCCGTCACCATCAACTACTACGACACGCTCAGCATCATGCACAAGGAGACCAAGGCCTACTTGCACAGCCACCCCGACCAATACCCCTTGCGCTACGACGACGGCCGCGTCTCCAGCCAGGGCCAGCAGGTTACCGGCTACCCGTACAACGACACCAACAACCACTGGCAGATCCTGCCCGCCGACGGCGACGAGAACACCCGCCGTAGCGTCCAGAACCACGACCTCGTCCGCCTCCGCCACCTTGTCACCGACACCGTCCTCCTGTCGCACGATGTCGCCTCGCCCTACTACCCGACCAACCAGGAGTTCACCACCACGTCGCTCGAGGATGCCTACGGTGACCGCGCCGCCGATACGCTCTTCGAGGTCCGCATTGAGAACGGCAAGCCCGGCCAGGAGTTCAAGAGCGTGTCAAGCCACTTCAAGTTCATCCACAACCCCAGCAAAGTCGCCATGTGGACCCACACAACGCCGCTGCCCGAGTGGGGCCATAAGCAGCAGGAGATCAATGGCAACAAGCAGATCACGCCCAGCTCCAACATCTGGCTCGTCGAGGACATCCCCTCACTGCCGGCCGATGACGCGCGCCGCGAGAAGGTCGAGCGCAGCGTCAAGACGCTGCCGTTCCTGCAGAAGTGGTTTGAGCTGCAGCGGTCCATGTTCTGGCACAACAACCAGCTCACCAGCAGCCACCCGTACTCGTCGCAGCCCTACCAGTGGCCGTTCTTGCTCCGCGGTGTCAGCTTCTGGACCCAGAACGACACGCGCGAGCAGATCTACTTCCTCGGCAACCCCATCGGCTGGTGGATTGCCAGCAGCTTGCTCGCCGTTTTTGCCGGCATCCTCGCTGCCGACCAGTTCTCGCTGCGCCGCGGCATGGACGCGCTCGACCACCGCACCCGCTCGCGCCTGTACAACTCGACGGGCTTCTTCTTCCTCGTGTGGGCCACGCACTACTTCCCCTTTTATGTCATGGGTCGCCAACTGTTCTTGCACCATTATTTGCCCGCCCACCTGGCGTCGACCCTTGTGGCCGGTGCGCTGGTCGAGTTCATCTTCACGACGGACGCCGGCGAGCCAGAGCAGCCGACGTACCAGCAGGTCAAGTCGGGCAAGAAGGCCGCGCCGAGCCCCAAACGCCACATCCTGGCGGGCGAGCGGTTCCAGGGCCAGAGCCTTCTGGGCGCGTGGATTGCCTGCTTTGTGATTCTGACCGTTGTGGCGGCGAGCTGGTACTTCTTCCTGCCGCTGACCTACGGCTACCCCGGCCTGACGGTCGACCAGGTCCTGAAGCGCAAGTGGCTCGGCTACGATCTGCACTTTGCCAAATAAGCGATTCGATGATAGTCCACCGGGGTCCTTCTCCTGGACGGACGACCAGTGGACGTATCAACGCTTTCTTGAGCAACAGCACAGCATTTCCATCTCCTCTCGTCCAACTTTTCGACCTTGTGTGTATGGCTAAACAGGGGGGGTGCGTAGTGATGGTGTTTGAATGTTTTTACAACAAAAAAAAATTGGTCGGAATTCTCTTTGGTTCCGACGGAGCGATTTACGAAAACGAAAAAGGAGGGGAGAGTCCAGTATACTTATATATATATTTGTTTTGGTTCGGGTTATTTCCCCTTTATTTTGGAATACCGAGGAAGACACAAAAGCGAGCAGTATTATAACGGGGACGACTTGCAGCGCCGCCCCAGACAAACACAGAGGAAGTCCACGCCTCGGTTTTTTCAGGATGCTTTAGCTGTTGCTGGGGCTTGTCACCACACACACACATTCTCTTAGTTGTCTTCACGCAAAAAACACAGATATTTTTTTCTTTTGTTCACTTTTTTTTTGGCACATATATATGTTTTAGACGTCGGAAAATAGAAAAAAAAAACCTTAATGATTCAACAAACTTACTTAGAAACCTACGCCGGGGGTGAGATGGGCATGTTGTTCTCTTCTCTTGCCTTGCCGTTCCTTTACCAGAAAGGAGGTATGACAGAGATTCTATGAAGAAACACATTTTTTTTGTTTGGCTTTTGTGTGCCGCTGACTTACCGTGAGTACAAGCAGGTTGTTACCCGCTACTTGCTTCTCTCTCTCACTTCACCTCACTTACCTCTTTACACATCGATCTCGGCCAGCAGGCTGATTGACAGCCGGCTCTTACCAGCGCCGGTCCACAGTTGGTGGTACCGGCAGCGCGGGTTGCGGGCAATGTCGTAGCGAGTGGCCGGGTCAATATTCTGTGCGAGGGGCGCGTCGTTGCCGCTGTAGACGGATGACGACGCGAGCGGCGACAATGGCGTGCGGGCGCATGACGGCTGCGCCTTCCCACGCGGGGACTTCCCGCTCTTGCGCAGCAGCACCGTCGGCAGCGTCATCTGGCGCGTAAACAGCGGCTCGCCGCTCGTCAGCCAGCAGGCGACGAGGTCGCGCTCGGTAACCGAAAAGGGGATGCTGGCCGAAAGAGCACGCGGGTTGGAGCAGGGAAAGAGGGCGGGGGGGACGGCACGAAGGTTCAGACTCAAATTCTTGTCACTCCGCTTGTGCGTCGCAAGGTACCGGATGGGCCCATCGATGGCCTGCAGGATGCCGTACCAGTCGAGAGTGTGAAGATCGCGGAAGAGATCGGAAGCGGGTGGGGACGACAGGTGGAACGGCAGGGCCAGGCGGCGGACAGCCGGGTGCTGCAGGACAAACAGAAGGGTCTGAGCTGCAGACCAGTCGACGGGCACGATGAGCAGGCGGCGGAGGGCCTGCAGCATGCTGTAGCCCCGGCGTGAGTTGTAGGGGATGTTACCAGAAGACGAAGACGAATATGGCGACGACAGGAGTGATAGTGAGAGCATATGCTGCGCATGGCGTGTCTGGCGCTTCTTGTACGGGCGTATGATCTCGTTCGGGGGCGTCTCGACAGTTGGCGTGGCCGGCATTTGGATCAAAGGGGAGCATACAGGGATGGGCTTGCGACGAATCAATGACCTCGGTGGGGGCCGCGAGGCTGGGGCCAAAATCTCATCGAAAGTCGTGGGAGTTTGCGTGGAAGCGGAAGATGTTTTTGAAGCCAGAATCTCGTCAAAGGCCGTAGAGGTGCATAGGAACGGCAAAGTCTGCTGTGGCGTGGAACGCTGAAGCGTATGACGGGGCCGGGGCGTAGTCTTTGAGGAAGGAATATACCGGGCGCCGCTGGAGGCGGTCGTGGTATCACTGTTGTTGTTGTTGTCACCAAAGTTGCCACCAGATATGCGCCGGCTAGCCAGAGGAGAGATCTTACTGTTCCGTTGGAAGTTGCCACGAGCACAAGGAATGCGGCTGACCGGCAGGTCGTCTTTTATGAGAGCAGGTACAAGGTGCTCAGAGACAGTGGGGACGAGGGGAGTAGAAAAAACAGAAGAAGCAGAAGAAGGAGAAGCAGGGGAAATCGGAGAAGCGGAGGATGGGGATGATGGGGACGAAAACGAAGACTCACCGGACTCACCAGATTCACTTTCACTCTCGCTCTCGCTCTCGTCGTCGGAAGCACTGTCGAGAAGAGCGAGAGGGTACCGCGGTCCCATCGGCCGGCGCGGAAGCGGCTTCACAGCAGCAAACGTCGTGGGCACCAAAGTTGAAGCATTGTAGTACTGCAGCTCGGGGATCAACGGCGAAGGCGGCGCGTGCTCCCATGACAGCGTAAGCTGAGGGGGTGGTGACGGAGTGTAGGAGGCAGTGTTGCTAATGTTGCTCAAGCGACGCAGGTCGCGGACGGCCGGTACCTTGGTAAGAGAAGTGCGAGATGAAGGCGTTGACAGGGTCGCCGATGATGATGAGTACCGGTCGGTCGTGATGGCAGTAGTTGTCAGAGTCGTGGTGGTGGTGGTGGCAATGTCAATAGCCGCGGGTGGGGAAGGAATGACCGGGAAGGTAGGAGCGACCGTGAAAACAGGAAAGGCAGGAGTAAACGGGGAGAGAGAAGATACAGAAGAGAGGGAAACACAAGACTGAGTGGGAGATATGTCGAGCTCAACAACGGGAGAAGTCTCCTCATTGCTGTGCTCGTTGGAAATCACCACGTCGCATGTCTCCCGCATCCACGAAGGCTGCCACTCATCCTGCTGCAGCCATTGCAGCCGCTGCAGTCTCTCCTCGTGCCGCTCTTTACGCCGCCTGGCACGATTGGAGTTGGTCGCCGTTTTGCATATTTTGCAGACGAGGCGGTGGAGGAAAGAGAAGACGGTCATTTTGTGTGATGAAGGGAGGGAACTCAGATCTCTCACCGTGCCAGCGCGGTGATGTCCGAGGTGAGTGAGTGTGAAGGTGTCTGGAGACAAAAACAGTGAGCGAGGAGAATCAGAAAGAAAGACAGAAGAAACAGAAAACAGAAAACAGAAAACAGGAAACTAGACGCAACGCGGACGCTATGCAAAAGTACAGATGTGTAAGAAAGGCAAGAAATGCAAGAAGATGATAAAGGCAACAGGAAGAGACGGTTAAAGGCAGGAAGGGGAAAAGATACAGAAAGACAGGAAAAACAGGAAAGGCAGAAACAAAACAGAAAACAAAACGACCACACCAAAACAAACGAGGGTGGTGACGAGCAAGGCAATCAGCAGACAGGACTGGTAGAATAGACAGAACTTTCTGCCGAGTGCGAGCCTCTTGGTCGTCGAGAGGGTGTTGTGCAAGCAAAGTGGTTAAAAAAGGGGGGAGGTGGCTGAGGAATAAAAAGAAGAAAAAGGATCGAGTAAAATTGGTGTTGCATTGCCCTATTATACCCTCGAAATCCTTTTACGAGACTTCATCCAGGCTGTTCAGGTACTGTCAATGTCGTGATTATTGTTCATGTCAAGGGATGTGAGGTTCGGCGTTATTCTGTTGAGAAAGTGTGGTCGCGAACAGTGTGGGTGTGCATCTGGCGGGACCAAAAATCAACACGTGGCCGGAATAGGGGCATCACAAAGAAACAAAGGACCTGTTTTGATTTCCGAAAGGGGCGGACAATGGGTTGTTAAAAGTTGTGGCAGTTGCCAAAAAGAGGTAGGGATAGTGGACAAAGAGTTGAAAGGAGCTGTTCAGTGTTTGTCGTTGTTTGGCTAACTTCTCGACTCCCTTCTTTTTACACCTCTTTTGTGTGTCTTTTGATTCTTTTTCTGTTCACCCCCATCCTCCAATAAATGCATTGTTCAGAATCCCTCAGACAAAGTTTAGCATCTCTTCCTGCTCCCTATGTCCCTTTCGCCCTTTCATGAACAACTCCGTCTTTGATACACCATTTACACTGCTGTTGAATCGACGAACAACATATTTAGACCTCCTGTCGTCCTGTTCACAATGAAAACAATCATGTCATTGGAACAACTTTCTCTTGTCAGAACTCTCCCTCCGACATCTCTGAACAGCATCCCTGCCCAAGGACATACCCAAATAACCTGTACACCAGCACAAACATCTCTTTACTCCCCCTCCCCCTATCTCATCCCTTTCTATATAAAGATGTGCGAGATCACTTGCAATCTATATCGAGAATGTAGCCATCACAACCGCATTCTCGTTCTCTGTCCCGCCAAGCAAGTCAAGTGCCTCCAGAAGTACAACCAGTATCTCCGCCGCCAGGAGCGGCAGCAGGCCCAAGTGTCTGAAAAACCCGCCAAATCAAGCTTCTGGAACTGCTTTTGCTCGTCGTCCGCAGAGACCGATCCCATTCCGCGTCCGCTTTTGCGCCCAGCCACGCAGTTTGTCTATACCACTCTCGAACCGCCCAAGATTGCCACGCAGTACAGCTGCCGCGCCAGCAAGACCACAAATAAGACCTCCACGCATTGGAGTGCCTGTCCGGACTGTATTCGTGCGGAAAAGGCTCGAGCCCGCTCCCAAGCTCGTTACCCGGCTCGTTCCCAGGCTCGTCCTCAACAGCGACCCCAGCAGCTCTCCCAGCAGCGCCCCCGACAGAGTCCCCAGCAGCGTCCCCAGGAGCGTCCCCAGCAGCTTCCCCAGATACGTACCCAACACTCAAGATACTAACAGGAACATCCACAACCCCAACAACACTGGCAAGATGGGCTTCCGCGACCTCTTACGCTCGTCCATGGACTCCAAGCCTCCTTCGAGCTCCCGGATGCCCACGGGCCACTACCCTCCATGCAGCTCCCACTACATGCCGCCCCCGTCGCCTGTCAACCGTCCCCACACCTCGTCGTCGTCGAAGCTGAAGCGGAAAAATGCCGTGAAGCACGACGTCCCGGCTGGCCACTATGCTGACCGCATTGTCCGTGTCCCGTGGGTGCGTCCTGATACCGCGTATCGGCAACCTCCTCCGCAAGACATGTCCTACGGTATGCCCCCCGCTAATATCCCTATGCCATCGTCCTCGTCCTCGTCCTTGTCCTCGTCTCGTAAGCTGAAGGTTTCTCCACCCACCCTCCGTCGCGAGGACGCCTTTCGCCATGACACGGGTAGTTTTACGGCAGACTTCAGCTCCATGTTCCCCCATATGGACTTCACGCCTGCCAAGACTGACCGCGCTGTTTCGTCTCGTGGTTACGACAACGCTGCCGTTCCCCATGCTCCTTCTCATGTTCCTGCCTACGCATTTGGTCCTACCGCTGCCCCACCTCCGTCTCGCAAGCCGTCCAAGTCGCGTTCCTCCGGTCGCCGTCCTCAGACTTCTACGGGCTCTTCCTCCCATGCTTCTTCCGTCTACCCTCCTTCCTCTGATGCCTACTATCCTCCGTCTACCAACACCTCTTACACCACTCCCACCCGCGCGCCTTCTACCCGCCCCTCTTCCTCTCGTGCCCAGCCGTCTTACCTGCCGTCTGCTTCTCACTCCCACCAGCGCTACTCCTCGCGTGACTCCAACGGTGTCTCCCCCTTGTGGGCATCGTTCCCTCCGGAGGTTCAGCGCGTGATGGGCTCGGACTCAAGTTCGGGCTCTGTCTCGCGGAACGTGTCGCAGAGCAGCTCCCGAGGCGTCTCGCGGAGCACGTCGCGGAGTTCGGCGCGGGCGGCCGCTCAATATTCTCTCGACAACGATACCAGCTGCTTTAGAAGCGACTACAACGGTGTCTACCACGCCCACGGCGGCAACACCTTGGGCATCTACCCCGGCGGTTACATCTAGCCTGTCGTGGCGTACATCCTACCAACGCGCCTAGCGCTCATAACATCTCAGGTATGTCCTGTGCCTCTCTTTTGATACATTTTCCTTTGTCCTAGTCATTCTTTTATGTATCCTTTTCATTTGTCTTTTCTGTTTCTTTTTTTTCTTTTGTCTTTTTATCTTCTTCGCAGTTTTTGTTGTCATAAAAAACACCACAAAAAACACGTAAAATAAAAAAAAATGATATTCATACAAATATATTTCCAAAAATGATGTGCACCTGTGAGAGCTAGTCATCGTAACCTCTTTATAACCTCGCAATACAAACAATACAACCTCAAGTGGGTTGAAATGCAAATAAGCCAACAAATAGAATACGCTTCTCATTAATACAATTGAGTTGCCTTCTGCTGTGGTGACATCGATCATGATGACTAATCTCACTTACAGGGGAAGGAGCCACCTAGACCGGCCCCATTCTGTTGTGCCTAGCCACCAGTGCTGGTGCCTGCCTGATTGACAACAACGTCCGTCCGCCGCGTGCGAGGGCAAGAACGCATCGGGCCCCTTTCCCGCCTTTTCTTTCCGTCTTTTCGCCCTCTCGCAACAGGCGGCCTTACCTTAACATGGCTGCCACCGTCTCCCCGCTCGAGCGGCTGCACCCGGAGCTGGTCGACCTGGTCGTCGCCGAGCTCGTCCTCGTGTCCGACATCAGCGCGCTGCGCCTGACCTGCCGCACGCTGGCCACCCGCGTCGTGCAGAGCCCGGCCATGCGGCCCTATATTGCCCGCAAGACCGTTGAGCTGACGACACGGGATCTCGAGACGTTTGTGGCCATAACGGGGCCCGACTATGTGGTGGGCCACCAGCTCCGGCATCTCACCCTAAAAGGGATCGCCCGCAACAAGACGGCCGTGTACATGAGCAAGTACAGCGACCTGGCGCCGCCCACCCACGCGGATGAGGACCCGGAGCAGGACCAGGACACGCTGCTGCGGAAAGCGCCCGAGGAGGACCCCGAGGAGCACAAGCGTTTGCTGGTGGCCGCCCTCACTAACCTCAAGAAACATGGCTGGCTCGGCGCGCTTGCCTCACTCACACTCACCATTGGGCCGAGCACGAAACCGCGGGCCGTCTACATTGTGCCGCGGCATAAGCGTGGTGCCGGGACGTTTCCTGAAGAGGTTGACGCGGGCATTGGGGGTGGCAGTGTCGCCGACCCCTACTTCGATACCGATAACGACGACAACTATGTGGCACCGTACGAGCTGCCGTACCGCCCGTCGTGGCGTTCCGTCTGGGACGCCGCGGAACGCACTTTCGGGGTGGCCATCCACGCATTGACGGCCACGCATCTGCCCGTGACCGACGAGCTGGACGTCTTTCAGAGTGTGATTGCGTGTGCGCTGCCATTCGATGCCTTCTTGGCACTCACACGAGAACCGTCCGTCGTGCCCGTCTTCTCCTCTCTCAAACGCCTCAAAGTCCATTTGTCGTTACGGCACCGCTCGGCTGCCGACGAATGCAAAGCCGCCGCGCTCGAAGAGGCCCGCCAGGAACGCGAGGCCGAGGCCGATGGCGCCAACGAGGTGCTTACCATCTCGCGCCTGCAGGCCGAGTTCGAAAACGCCCACCGTGCCCAGCTAAGCGCTGAATGGGGCGCCGCTCACCGCGTTCTCCAAGCCATCACGGCGCCCGCCGAGCTGACGCATGTCATGCCGGCGCTCGAGGTCGTGAATGTGGACTGGTACCAGGTCGGACGCAACATGGTGCCGCCGGCGGAGGTGGAGTTGCCGTCACCACCATCTTACACCGCACCGTCAACCACAAATGACACACGCCCACTCCCACACCTGCACTCGCTCAGCCTGCACGGTATGCGTCTCGACGGCTCTGATTTTCTCCGGTTTCTCGACACTATGCGACCCGAGCACCTCTCACTATGTTATCCACAGTTTACACCAGGCTCCTTTGAGCCGGTCCTGCGCTACCTGACCGACCCAGACTTGCGCGACCCCTCCATAGCCAATGCCATACCGGATCTAGACGCCCGGCTGGCCAGTCTCCGGCCTTCGCCGGTACGCAGCTTTGAGCTGGATGACGTTATGGATGGCTACGTGCTTGTGCACTACGCCGTGCCGGGACGGCCCAAGTTTCGGTATCTCGACCTGCCCAACCTAGGGCCTTGCACCCTGGTGCGGCCCGACACCTCACTCGACACGACGGCCCCGTTGACACAGGCTGCGGCGACGGTGGTGACAGCGGCAGCGGCGTCCAACTCGCCCGACTCACCGGAGACATCGGACCGGCCGGTCGCACCGGGAACACCACTGGTCGCACCGGTCACAACCACACCCGCCGACGACCCACCCGGCGGCGTGCAAATGGTTTACCCGCACACACGGCCCATGGGTTCCGGCAGCCGCTGGCGCTGGGCTCGCCACAACGGCAGCATCTACGGCCCGCCGCGCGCCCGCTACGACCTGCCACTGCTGAACCCGGGCATGGTGCCAAACCCGCTGCCATTAAAACGGCTGGTGGCGGAGATGCACGCGGCGGCAGAGATGTCGGACCGGTTAGAGCGGAGAGAGGCGGCCACCGGGCGGATCCCATAGCAGTCATCACGACAAATGAAACATAAAACCCATCTTGTACATTAACTACGATATGCCAATACAGTTGTAACAATTCACTGTCAACTATCACGTTCACGATCTATGTCCCTCTCTTTGCTCGCATCTCATGACGGCACGGTGTCGTAAAGAACCCCCGTCCTTGCCAAGACTTGGAAATTCACAAGGCACCACCATTTCCCGTTTTCCGTTTCCGTTGCCCATTTCTCTCTTCTTCCTTCGCCTGGCTTCGACGGCACACGATGCAAGTTCGGTACTGTTCCTGCAGCGGGAGCTAACACGAAGGAAGGGAGGAGTGAAGGAGGAAAAGTCCAAGGACACAAAAAAAACTCTGCAGCCTCTTGCAGGCTCCGACATTTTGTTTTCAGCTCGGACAGGCATCCCTGATTCGAAGAGCTAGCCAGAGCTAGGGAAGGAGTGCACATGTGCGAACGACACGAACTGTACGACGTACGAACAACGCAGAAGGAAAGGAGGGAAAGGAAACAAAACACACACCTCGCAAAAAGGCGGACGCACGCGTGTGGAGCGCAAAAGTACGATGGGTCTCAAGGCGTTGCGGACCCAGACCCAGAGAATGAGGCTCTTTTGCACCCTTTTGGCATTAGCGGGGGGAGAAACAGGGTCGTGATTGACGGGTGCCTCACGGGCATCAATAAACAACAACGAAAAAGACCTATGTCTGACCCGGGTTAAGACAGAAAGTCGAGGATCGAGGCAAAATGCTACCTCGTTCCCCCCGAATCCTCGATACTGCAGGGGCGCGCTGTCGGGACATGAAACAGGCGGGACGCTGTCAACTCGAGAGATACGGGGCAGCTGGCATTGGACACTGCCCCTCTCTTCCTGCCGCCTGCTCGTGTTTTCTCCTCTGTGTTTTGATCCTGTGCCTCGAGACGCTGTCTCGGGCGTGTCATTTGGGCGTGTCATTGGGCATTGAGGGATACGAAGAAGCATATATACGGGTTTCTTTTTTTACTTCTACATTGTTACGGATTATTTGACTACGATTTTGCTGTCATTTCCAGTCTTCTTTTAATAGAAGTTATGAGGCAAGAACCAGCAAAACCAAACAACACACAACACACACTCCACGATCTCAAAATCGTCAAACAAGAAATCAAGAGCAATCACGAAAACAATAAACGTCACCCACATATCTGCACCCCTGTCGACAGTATCGAGCCGCCTTGGCCTATTCAAGCCTCTCGCCCTCTCTTGCCTGTGTCCCCCAAATCCGAAAAGGCGGACATTGTGCTCGAAAAAATGCGTTTGCCTTGCATGATGCAGATTGTCGCCGACAGGGGGTCCGCGGTGCACCTGGCCAGCGAGCCTGTCAGAACGCGGCATCCGGCCCAGCTCTCCACAATACTGCACAAACACCCACCAAAAACCGTCTCGCTACTGCAGCCGGGCCCCCCCTCTTTGTCGAGATACCCAGCGATGTGCAGCCATTCCCAGCCAAACTCGGTGTTAGGGACACCGCCAATCCAGGCACCACTTTAATTTTTATTTTGGAGAGGACCTCAGAGAAACCTCTGTTCGTAGGCTGCCGGATTTCCTGGCGTCTGATTTGACGCGGACGGCACAAGGCGTTTCGAACCAGGGGTCCACAACAAATCACATCCTTCTTTCCATTCTCTTTGTTTCTGTCTGCATCTGCACTCTCTTTACGAGTTTTGCTCGAAAGAGGCAGGAGGGAGAGAGAAATAAATGGAAAATACGTATGTTGTGCTCTGTATTGCATTGTGCAGGAAAGCCAATATGGAGAACCCCGTAAACAAGACAGGAAAGAGCAGAACGAGATGTTAGCACTTGTTTGGATTTTCTCCCAAAGGGCGGAGGACGAGGCACAATGAGGTGCAGCCACCAGACCCACCAAGAAGACAAGACCCGTCGATGGTCGCTTGGTCTCAATAGGGCTGTGATGGAGGGATGGAAGACGTGGCACTTTTCTCATTGATTGGCGAGAAATGAAAGATGAGAGATGAAGGTAGAACTAAAAATTGACAGTGAAGACACAAAGGATGCCGGCACGGCGACGAGAAGGGCATGCAGGTTGCAGACGAGTGTGTCCTGTCGTGAACGCTTCACGGGTCCTGTGGTTTGCACGCGTTGTTTCCCGTCATCTATCGGTCGATGCGGGCTGTCTCTCACCGTGTTGTTTGGGTTTGTTGCCGTTGGTTGGTCGTTTGGCTGTGTTGTCTCGTACCTTTTATTTGATTGTTTCCGTTGTTGTTTCTGTGCACAGCCCCCAATCGTTTCTCGGCATTTTGACAGTCGTACTCTGCGTTCAATATGGCGATCGGACCTTTTATCGTCGGTCTCCCTCGCGTCTTGATATTGACTTTTGTCTGTGTTTCTCCTCTGTTTTCTCTTTTTGATTGTCGCTGAACTTCTGCAATCTATTACCCCGCCCTTGTCCAGACATGCATTTATCAACAAGCATCATCAACGATGAACTCCGTAGCGCCTGTGATGTGCAGGTTTGGCTTCGACACACCGAACCCCCATGCCGAACCGTCCCCCTGTCCATCGCTCGAGTGGAGGGTCACACAGGCCGACAGAGATGCGGCTGGGTAGTCTGGCTGGTAACGAGTGGTAAAGTGACAGTCTTCAGTGTTGTGGACACTTCATCGTCTGGATACGATGACAGATGGTCCCGTGGGCCGTGGCAGTGGCCGTGGCCGAGACCGAGACCAGTCAAGGCACGATCCAGGTTGCGGGGTTTCCATTGCATTCTTTCAGCCTCTTTTTCTTCATTCTCTACAATACGAGCACGCCCATGGACATCTTGGCTTGTGATTTTTTTTCTCGTTTGCTTTTGCTTTTGCCTTCTATCAACAGACGCCAGCACGCCGAGTAGCTAATGCAGGGGTGCTGAGTGCATGCAGCAGGATGGATGGGATGCGACGCGACAGGAAGGGTTGTTTGTTTGGTTGTTGATGGGAGACAGAGTGTTGGCTGGATGGGAATTGACAGGGCGAGAGACACTCGTGAAAAGGTGAGAGAGGGTGTGCTACACTGGCAGACTGGATGGAAGGAGGGAGGGAGTGGACATGCATGTCTGGGTCAGTGCCGGAAGAATTGACAATCGGAGAAGGAGGGACAGGGACAGAGGCAGAGAGAGACACAGACAGAGACAGAGGCAGACAGAGAGCCATGGATAGCGGGTCAGACCAGTCCACAGCAAAAAGGTTAAATTCGATACGACTCACAGTGGACATTTCGACATGGTTCTTTGCCTAATTCGGACAGCTGTGCGAGAGCGGCCAAGGGAAACGAGAAATAAGGCAGGCAATGTTTTACATTTGCGGATACAATTGACGTTGGGAAGCCCTTCCTGTGGGAAACAAAATCAAAGAGCCCAGCCTCAAATCAAAATCAAACTGAGATTGACATCAAATCGGGCAGTTGGGAGGAAGGACCGGCGGGAGAAAGAGGAGGATAACAACCAAGGAGGAACAAACGGAAGCAGTCGGCGAAGTGCCCCTGTTGGTTGACAGTCCAGGCCACACGACCGGACCGGGGGAATATCGTCGATGCACCCTACTTTGAGGCTGTGGCATCTGAGGGAAGAGGGCAGCCAACAGGACACGGCAATCTATTCACGATTTGTGCCCACAAGCACGTCCCGGGTGTTTTGTGCGGCGCAATGCTGCATGTGCGCAGCCGACCATTGCAGCACATAATGGAATGCAACAGGTATCTTGCAAGAACCACCCCCCCACGCGATCATCAGCCAGTCGGGTCGCGGCAAGCGAGGGGAGAGAGTGAGAGCACGATCTGCCCGCCCCGTTTGCCGTTTGACTCAGTTGAGGGGCCGGCCCCAGACAATGAAAAGCGACAATCAAAACACTGCATGCTCTTCGATTCAAAACACGGACGATATGGGCCATTCAAAAGGGTCAAAAGGGTCAAAATTGTCCAGACAAACAAAAAGGGGACTGCGCAGAACGGAAGAGCGGGGCGGATGAGGCCAAACGAAACGGACACCGCCCTGCAGCAGTTAGTCATATCTGCATGCGGGAGTCAGGGCTGGGCCGGCCGTCATGCAGGTGTCGAAGATACGGCGTCTGGGACTGTGGGTGAAGCTGTCATGAGGCCAGATGATCGATGAAGCAAGCGGATCAAACAGCCATACCGAGTACTCAGTAGTCACTTTTCTGACCAGCGGCCTTGTCGACCAGGCTCGAGGTCGAGGTAGCGACCGATCGGGGGAACAGACAGGTTGGCGTTTCGCGGCCGGGTTCGAGCTCGTATTACGGAGAGATGGCGCAAGAGAAACAAAAAAGGGGGGGATGAGAAAAAGAAAGCCAAAAGGCGGAAGCTCAGTGAGAATGCTCGTCCGGCAAAAAGGCTTAAACCCGCACTGTGCCCAATAAGATACATACAAAGTACGTCCGGGATTGGCGGCTCGCGGTCTGCATTTGTCAGGCGGACAACAAAAGGCAGGCGCGATGGGACAGAGGACAGAACGTGAGAGAAAAGCAGGGAAGCACTCACTAAAAGGAGAGAAAACAGTGAGAAAAACGCGAGAAAAAGGCGAAAAAAGCGAAAAATAGCGGCCGGGGACGCCAGGAATGCGCGCCAAAAGAAGCGTAAAAACGTAAAAACAGGGGGCCGTTTTAGCGCTATCAGCGGCCCCAGAGACGCCCACTGAAATCGAGGCAATCACCAGCCGGAGAAAACGGCTGCCTCCTCCTTCTGTGTTGGGAGGCCGTGCGGGCGCTTCTCGCACTGTCTTTGGATCACCAAATACACCAAATACACCAAACACACCAAACACAAGCCAATCCCGTCCTGCCGTCTTCCGCGGCGCAGTCAGCCTGGCGATCGGCAGCCCCAAAGGAGCGTCAAAGGAGCGCCAAAAGAGGGCCAACGGGGTCAGGGCCCGCCCAAAAGTCCGCCCAGTCGGAGGTCTCTCAGTCTCGCGTCAGTCCCTCCTCTCAACCGTCTTTAAGTTTCTGCCTGTCAGAAAGCCCGTTTTCACTGTGCGTGCTTTGGAATAGTCCTCTTCGTGTCCCCTAAGGCCAGAAATCCGACTCTCATTCCGCTTCGTTCCCTTGTCTTCTTGTCTTCTTGTCTTCTTGTCTTCTTGACTTCTTCTTCTTTCTTTCTTTCTCGTTATCTTTCTGCCTTGGACCATTCTCACCGAGCTTATTCTCAGAAGAGACAAGCGAGACAAGGCGGACCAACGACATCAAGCGCCGGGAGACCAGAGTGTCCTCGCCAAACACGGTATCACACTGTTCACACTGTTCACACTGTATCCGTACTCCGTAAAGTGGCCTGTCTGCTGCCCTTCGCTCCTTCCTCACCAAACGCGCAGCGTCAGAGAAAGAACTCTGGACCCACTCCTGCCCTCTTGCCCAGTCCTAAGGATTCCGCCCATGGAGGCGTAGTCGGTCAACGCTAGTCCTCTTTGGGAACAATTCTAGGCAACCACCTTCAGCACGCCCCCCATATGTCGCCCGCCGTCCGCTCGCTTTTCCCAACGTCGCCGGCCTCGTTTCTTCCTCTCCTTTTCCCACTTCCATCAACCTCCCAACGTCCAACGTCCAACGTCCACCAGCATCCACTCAGGCACTGTCGTAGCGAGGCCAACAAACCCGACAGAAGCGTGCGAGCAAGCGAACTGGGACGAGAAACGACCACCGCCCCGTCTTTTCGCTTTCTCTTTTATTCGGCCTCATTTCTCTTTTGCCTCATCTGGCTCATCCGCATCGTCTCTTTTCTTTCTGCCTTCTTTTACCCTCGCATCCATCAATCGTTATTCACGCGTCGTGCATTGCATCGCTTGCCCACTTGCCCAGTGCTCAGTGCCCAATTCATCGACGACCCGCCGCCGCATCCATCCGGCAGCCTTTATCCAAAACCTGCTTCCCATCATCTGCCGTTTGCGAACCCATCGTTGCGAACCACTCGTACCATTCGAAGACGCATTCGCTCCAGCCTCGCGTGCTCTCCGGACCCAACCGAGTCCGCAGATTCACGACACCGAGGGCCAAAGTCCTATAGATTCCGAGTCCAAGTAAGAACTGTCCACGCGCTCTTCACTCGTCTTCCCTACTTCCCTCTCCTCTCAATCCCTATCAAAGTTCTTCCATCTCTTCCCTCTCTCCGTCTTCCATCCCCCGTCCCGTCGTCCATCCCCGTCCATCTCCCTCGCTGTCACCACTGCCCTAGCGTGCACCCAGACCGCACGCCGCCGCCTTGTGACTCACAGGGCTTCAGTCTCGCCAACCTTTCTGTGCTTCCATTCGTCTCTTCTGCTCCATGCACTCCATCTGCTCCATCAAGCAACCCCCTCGCTCTCAGTCATTGCATCACTTCCCCGACGGTCTAAGCCCAAGCAAGACCCGTTTCCTCCCTCATTCACCCCAGTCTCTTCAGTCTCAAGTCGTATCCGACCAACGTCGCTGACCACAAGAAACAGTCTCTTTTGCTCTGCTCTCTGCATTCTCTTCAGTCTCTCCTCTCTCCTTGACCCCACTCGGCAAAGGACGAAGAGGCAGAGATCCACTGGGAACAGGACTTTCTTCAGCCTTCTCTGAAAGTTTCCTCATATCCATCACCCTCCATCCCACCCCCCCTTCTTTTAACTTTTATCATTTATAAACCTGGGCCTCTTCCGCTTCGTCCCCCACCTCCATCCTTCATCATGTCTTCATCTTCGTCCACCCTTTCTACCAACCCTCGTCGTGTCCCGGTGACTCGTCTCGGCTCTCCTGGCTCTGGTCATGGCCTGAGCCTTAAGACCAACATCATGCTCCGCAAAGGCGCAACTTTCCACTCGCCCACAAGCCCTGTCTCGGACAACATCGACGCTCCCTTCTGCCCTCCGCAGCTTTCTCGTTCTCAATCCAACCTTGACGACGTCCTCGACGCTCATCGCCGCCGCGTCGCCCTCACTCTTGACAGCATCGGCAAGACTCTTGCCGGCACCCACATCAGCTCGCCCAAGAAGAACAGTGTCAACGCCGTCTTCCTCGACGACGACAGTGACTGTGTCCCCAAGGGCCTCCTCGACCACGCCCTCGGCGGATCGTCCGCGCCTGCTGAGCAGCCGCGCCGCGTTCTTCAGCCGCGTCCCGTGAACCGTCGCCTCTCCAACAACCACCACGCGTCCGACAGTGGTCTCGGCTCGTCCGTTGCCTCGTCCTCTGGTAAGAAGCAGCAGACTGGTAAGAACAACACAACCACCGCCGCCGCCACGAGACGCGCCGCCGCCGCGCCCGTCCAGGCCAAGGCCGTCACCCGTTCCGCCGCCGCCGCTTCCAACGAGAAGCCCGCCGGCCTGAGCGCGCGTGCCACCAACCGCATCTACGAGCACACCGTCAAGCCGCTGCTCGCCAAACCCGCCTACAAGGCCTTCCACCCCATCCTGCTCGAGTGCACCACCAAGATCAACAAGCGTGATATTGTCTGCCTGCGGGATCTCGAGAAGACCATTCTCTTCCTCGCTCCGGTAAGTGACGACCTCCGTAACGATACGGGCGTCTGGGGAAATACTTATCGGTTTTTGTGTATAAAGGAGAGGACCAAGGTCGCCAAGCTCTATCTCGACTTCTGTCTGGAGTCTGTTCGTTGCCTCCAGACCACCGTCGAGTACTTGTCCGAACGCGAGCAGACCCGCCCTGCCGACCTTCCCTACACCGCCGGTTACTTTATCGACCTAGTCGACCAGATCCACCACTACGCCCAACAACTTGCTGACGCCAAGGCCAACGAGAAGGCCGGTTCCGTCAACATGGATTTCCACAGGTACAACCTTCGGTCCACCGCCACTATCAACCACCACACTGGTGTCACTGCTGGCTCTGCTACAGTGAACCCGCTTTTCTTGACTCTTGCTAACCCGGACGCTTCCACCCACAGCTCTGACGAGATCAAGCTGCACGGCGGCATTGCCGTCAACGGCCGCCCCGCCGAGCTCGTCCGCATCAGCCGCGACGGCCGTGCCGTGTCCATTGCCACCGGCCTGCCCGTCGAGCTCGAGGAGGACGTCAAGGACTCCATCCGCATTAAGCGTTCCGCCAGCCAGGAGCTGGAGGACGAGGAGGAGATCATGCGCTCCATGGCCCGCCGCAAGAAGAACGCCCCGCCCGAGGAGTACGCCCCCAAAATGTGCAGCGTGCCCGGCTGCACCAAGGAGTTCAAGCGCCCTTGCGACCTGACCAAGCACGAGAAGACCCACTCGCGCCCCTGGAAGTGCCCCCTCGAGTCCTGCAAGTACCACGAGTACGGCTGGCCTACCGAGAAGGAGCGCGACCGCCACATGAACGACAAGCACTCGGACAACCCGCCCATGTACGAGTGCCTGTACAAGCCCTGCACCTACAAGTCCAAGCGTGACTCCAATCGCAAGCAGCACATGGAGAAGACGCACGGTTGGACCTACGTCCGCACCAAGACCAACGGCAGCAGCAAGACCACCGTTGGTGGCGGCGTCCAGGTCTCCTCGCCCTCCATCAAGGACGGCGGCATGCTCCAGGACTCCTCGTCCACGCGCGGCAGCCTGGATGCCTCGAGCACCACCCTGCCCACGCCGCAGCTGGTCAACCTGCCCACGCCGGTGAGCGCCCGCAGCCCCAACGTGACTACCCCCTGCTACGACGAGTTCTCGGCGCCCCTGTTCAGCAACATTGAGTTCCCGACGTGCGCGCCCGGCGACATCCTGGCTGGCGACCTGCTTCCCGCCGAGATTGATGACCTCGACTTCTCGCCGCTGCCTATGGACCTCAACGACGCCTCAGCCTACGCGTCGCCGTCCAACGCCTCGAGCCTGGACAACAACTCGGCCTATCAGGACATTGGACAGGACATGTCCATGTACGAGGACATCTACAGCGCCCCCATGCAACTGCCGACACCCGAGCCCATCTTCGCGCCCAACTACGCCAACAAGGAGCTGCTTGACCAGTTTATGGCCCTGCAGGCGCCCGACCTGTGCGCGCCCATGGTCACCCCCGCGCAGCAGCAGCAGATGGCCCGCCTGCAGGCGATGCACCAGCAGATGCAGCAGCAGGAGCACCAGAACCAGCAGCTGGCCCAGAGCAACCTGATGCCCCACATCTCGCCGCTCGGCGAGGCCAACACCATGCTGTTCACTCCGGACTCCATGCTCGACGACGAGGGCTTTGTCGACTACTCGGACGACGCCACCAAAAAGGGCACGGACTTTATCCTGTTCCCCAACGCCGACCTGGCCGCTTTGCCGCAGACCACGTTCAAGCACGATCCCGTGTTTGACACCTTGTTTGAGGAGATGACGCCCAGCCTGGCCGCTGGCTACTCGCAGCCCACCTCGCAAATCTACACCAACATGGACTGGTAAGTGCAGTAAATGCACTACTGCTACCACGTTCCTGTACTTAATAATTTTCACCCCTCCACCACTGTCCCCCACCCCCCTTTCTTCCCTCTACCATCTTCGCATTCGATCTCATCTTCACATGTATTTTGCACATTTTTTTGTTTTCACGGCCGGGTTTTATTTTCAGCGCAGCGGACCGAAGACCACACCACCCCAATATGGGCGGGTCTTCTATTGTCAACAGTTCGGTGTTTTTATGTTTTTAGTCGCTTTGTATCACCTCGTTTTCAGTGATGTGTTTGTTTATGACAGTTATGATTTCTCAACAAGAGGAGGAAACAGTATTTTTCATTATTTTTATTTTCAAAGACAAAGACCATTTCCTTGCTTTTTTTCTTCATATTTCTTCTTCCCCGTGGGTGTGACACCTTGCCGAGAAAGACGGAGAAAAAAAACTCGCAAAACCGAAAAAAAGAAATTTTAACAAAAAAGAAGAACGACAACGGTACCTCTACGACTGGACCGAAAAGACCAACCTGTTTTTTTCTGCTCCCGTTTGCTTTTTTTTCTTTTTTATTTTGCTTACTGTGCTGCCTCGTCTGCTGTCTACGTCACGTCTTCTTTTCTTTTTTTCGCCATGTACTTCTTGTCGGTCACCTTTTTTGTACTACAACCAACCCATTTCTGTTTCTATCACATTACATCTATGTGGATCTATAACAAATGGAATCTGATGTTCTTTTTTCCTCTTGATACAAACTTGAGAAGAAACAAAATTATCATGATGGTCTACGTGCAAGGTCGACTTTGTGATGAAAAGTGACATACAATGGCAAAGTGACCAAAGACACACGAGCAAGCAGAGGTAGTACGTCACATGATGTTGGAACACGCCCAAAACCGACATCCCTCCGAACTCCTACACTTTCTCCCCCCTACTTAGATAGAAATCCTATAAGCCAAAAATGAACAAAAAAATTATATAGAAAAAAGCAGGCTCGGAAAAAGAAGCGAAGAATGTCTTTTGTCGATTAAATAAAATATTAAATTTATGACTTCTATGTGTTTGACTTCTGTTCCTGAGGTCCCTCATGTGCTGCCTATTAAAAGTGGACCACTCTCAAAATATATGTCACGTGTGGAGTTTGAGCTACAAAACTGGGAACCAGGCAATTTTTTTTCGTCCGATGCCTTTTTTCTCGACCGCCATTCCCTCCTCCCATTTTTTTCACCCATCCTCCCTATGCGAACCGCATCTCGACGCCTTTCTCATCCCCCCACGATACAGACACGGCCACGTGCACCCCGAAAAGAAAAAGAAGAAGCCTTCTTTTCGACATTCTTATTGATCCTTCCTCGATTTCCTTGTTTTTTTCTGGCGAAGCATCGTACGATCTCTTTCGGGTCGTTCTTCGCATGGCTGCCTTTTTTCGACGATCTTCCTTCGGACTACCAGAACCTTGATATTTGGGAAAGGGAAAAAAAGGTTCACGGGACCCTTTTTTCAACAAAGGGCGCGGCTCGATGTCATAGCATACCCCCTTAGTCCTTGCCACGACAACGGTCCCTTCCTTCATAATGAGGCGCTTGCATCTTTTTGTCGTCATTCCGTGTTCTGGTTCAGGCCTCAACAGGGTACCACGGGGAGACGGGAAGAACCGGCACTGTTTATCTTATCTTGCCGAACGCCTCGACGCCTTGACGCCTTGACGCCTGATGTCTGGACGCATTTTTGTCTCTGGTCAGCCTGTCTACCTGGTCGTGGCACTCTGTGCCTCCGTCTCTTCCTACTTGGTAAGCCTCCACCTGATTCTATCCTATCCGTCCCTTTCTCTCTCGTGTTATGTCGGTCTACATGATGAGGTGTGATCAAAAGAATTGCACATACCCCTTAAAAATAATCTATAGGAAGAGCCGTCTGAGACTGTCCCTGCAGGGTTGCAAAGGGAAAGAACAAAGTCAGGCGTAAAAACCCTGACCTCCTTCTTCTCTTCTTTGCCCCTGCCGTTGGGCCCGTATACTTGCCGGGCTTTCTCCCTCTTTCTCTCTCTTTTCTTCCCTTGATCCCTGCTCCGTTTGCCACTTCCGTCCCTCCTGTGTCTCCCTCGGGATCGATACGGAGGGGTGAGGGTTGGTGGACGGGGCGGGTCGAGCGAGGGCGGGAAAGGGCAGCGAGGGGGGAGGCATGGCCTGGCAGGCGGGTAGGGAGGGTAGTGCTTTGAAATTGGGGTTTCTGAGAATATTGTGACAAACACGAGAGAGCTTTCTGTTTTTGTCTTTGCCTATTTGCTTGATGTTGAATCAAAATGCTGACAGCACATAAGAGTGACCGTTTTTTTATAGGAACACTTCGAATCCACTTCGACACCGACGACTACGGAGAAAGCCTGCTCCATCGAATATCTGGTACCAAGTGGTATAGGACGGCCACACCGGAACATGGACACGACGTAGATATATCAGATCGTTTGAACGAGAGCAAAGGAACTCTACGACGACGAGTGTCTTAGACGCTTCAACAGGTAAGTGCCACAATAGTGCATCGTAACGCAGCGAGCAGGCAGAGCAAGCCGGCCCTATCGATACAATGCGACAATATCATTAGACATGAATAAGCGTGGTCTTCTTGATCGTAGAAAACCCGAGTTTCAAGAAACATCTAGAATAGACTCCGTTACTTATAAAAAGATACATGCAATGAAAACTAAAATCAAATTCGTCAAAAGCCGTGGTAATCTTTGTGTTCGTAAATCTTGAAACAGACGCCCGTGTCCCCCTCTATCATGCTCTTATTCGCTGTCGCTGTCAAACACCAGACGCCGGCCACGCTGTGCTCCAGCCGGGCGTCTCGTAGAAGCCTTGTCTCCTCCATCGTCGTCATTGTCACGGACGACGTCGCTCGAGTCGTCTTCGCCGCTAAGAATGAACTCGGCACTCTTCGGTGGCGGTCCTGTTACCTTGGCGCTGGCCCGTTTCTTTGCGGCCGCCTTCGGCTTGGCAACCACAGCCTTCTTTTGAGTTTTCTTTTTCGCAGCCGCAGACGGTGCCTGCTGGTTGGCCCGTCCGTGCCGCTCGCTGAAGATGGACGAGTCCCCCTCGTCGTCGCTGTCGTCCCGCGTCTGGGATAGACGAATGGGCATCTCAAACGATCCATTGCTCTTGGAATTGGCCTTGCTCGTGGTAGCTTTAGGCACTGTTGTCTTCTTGTGCGGAGCGGTCACGGGCGGCGGGGAGCTTGTGACAGGCGACGACGTAAAGACCACCGTGGACTTTCTGCTTTTGGAAAGTAGCCTTCGGCCGCCTCCTGTGGCTCGGCCGCGTCGGCCAGTATCAAAGCCGTCGTCGTCGAGGTCGTCATCGTCGGTGGCACTATCGTCGACAGCATGACGAGGCTCCGGAAGACTCGAAGTCGGGGCCACTTCGACCTCCTCGTCATCCTCAACAATAAAATCGACCAGATCGCCGCCGCTGTCTGACCCATCCGTCTCGTAATTGTCGCTGGTCCGCATACAGTCGTCGCCGCGTTCCTCCAGGCGGCCATAGCTGACAGCACCGCCACGGCTACCCCGACCACCTCGGGCACGACCCCGACCACGGGCTCGTCCTCGTCCACCACCAGTGTAATCAACCTGTTCCTCTTCTCCGACCTCAGCTTCTTCCGAGATGGCTGCGAAACCGCGTGCACCGCCGCCACGTGCAGCAGCGCCCCGAGCGGCACCTCGTGCACCTGCACCACGAGTCCCGCGACCGCGGCCACGTCCACGCCGCACACCACGAAGACTGGCGCCGTTACCCGCCGGCTGCGAGAAGCGAATAATGTACTTGTCCTTATCGCTCTCGGGAGACGGCGTCAGACCCGTTTCTTGGGGGGTCGACTGGCGAGGAGTGGGTTCCTGGTAGCTTAGCTCCCGGTGCAGCTGCTGCGGCGTCGGCTCCCAAGAGACAATTTCCTCTGGGGTCGGTTCCCGGGGAGGATTTTGAGGAGTTAGTTCCCAAGAAATCGGCTCATCCGGAGTCGGATCCCGAGGAGGCGGCTCGCGAAGTTTGGGAAAGTCGGGCAGCTCGGGATCCTCCAGCAGATCCGACATATCGGACATGCCAGGTATATCAGGTATGTCAGAAAAGTCGTGGTTCACGGGTGCTTTAGGGACGTGAAGTACTTCGAGAGCTTCAACGACCTGAGACGCCTTTCGCGGTTTTGGGGCTGTCCAGCTAATAGGGGCCAGCTTGGCAGTCGAAGCCCGTGGCATCTCAGGAAGTCTCGAGATATCCTGGATATTTTCGTCGAAACTGCCGTCGCCGATGTCTTCCATCATGGCTTCCACTTCTTTCTCCATCTCCTTCTCCAAATCCTCCTCCTGGTCCTTTTCTAGAGTCTCTTCTTTCACATCGGCCATATCCAGGTCCATGTCCAGATCCAAATCTCCGTCCAGCTCCTCGTCGAGGTCATCGTCGAGAATATCAAACGCCATCTTCTTACGAGTGCTGCTGCTCGGTACTGGGTCCGCTTTAGCGGCAGCTCTCTCCGCCTCGGAATCGGATTCATCGCTACCGTCAGGAAAGTCGTCAAGGATCCGCTGCATGGTCGGCTTCACTAGAGGAGCCGGAGGAGCACGGCCATACTGCGGCAGTGGTGCACGAGTGGCCGGAACGCGCTTCTCGCCATCACGTTTCGAAGCAAAGGCCCGTCGAGTCGTTTTCGGGAAGTCATCTTCGTCAGATTCTCCCTTCACGGATGCATCGTTTTGCCCACCACTGCCAAAGCTGTACGACTGGAAGTGCGAGCTTCTCTGACGCGTCATGCCCTTCAAAGCTGGCTTGAAGCTGCTGCCGCTGCTCTTTTTCTTCGACCAGCGTGACGATTCACCATCTTCGTCGTCATCATCGTCATATTCCTTCTTGACGGAGGGCTGGTTGTTCATGTATCCCACCGGTGTGAGTCTTGCGCGCTCCGTCAACGTCGATATAGGGCCCACACGACGTCGCTTGGACAAGGGTTCCATAGACGACGGCAGCGTAGGCACAGCCGGTTTAGACCGCGCCTGTGGCTGGGCTCTGGACTTTGCTGGCGGCGGGTGTGCAAATACCTGTTCCTCCTCAGACTCGTCAGATTTATCCGAATGGGGAGCAAATTTGGGCACCCTCTGGCGCATGTAAGACTGGCCCTGTGACCGAGGCCTATCGTAGGCACCCTCCGCGAGTCGGCTCATGAGCCGAACATTGCGGCGAGTAAACGTGCCATGGTGCAAGTACTTTGTTGGGCGCAACTTCTGTAAGGAATCTGGGTCGGCCGTGATGATAACCGGTGTGTTGTCCTGTGGGCCAAAGGCCGACGAAAACGACGAGTTGTTGTAGCCGCCGCTCTTACGGGCGTCTCTTAGGGCGGTCCCGAGGTCCGGGATGTCGACCAACGAATCTGTCTCGGCTGGCTCTGGTACTATCGGTCTTGGCGCAGCTGCTTTCGTCTTTGTTTTGAACCCAAGCTTTGTCTGGCCGCCTTCTTTCACGGTTGACGCTGTGACGAATCCAGTCTCCGCGTCGTCAGGCATGTGGAACACCTTTTTCGACGCTTTGGGCAGCCTCCCACGTGCCTTCTTAGGCTCTGGAAGGGACGTGTCTTGTGTATTTTCGACGGGTATTTCGACATGGCGTTTGTCGACTGTCGGCTTGATGTCTCGAGGAACGATTCGCTCCGAAAGGTCAAACCGGAAGTTGAACCGTGATCCTTCGCTGACAAGCTTCTGCATGTTGGCGTATTTGTCTTGCGCCTCGGCAAATTTGTCCTCTTCTTTGCCTTTCATGAGCAGAAGAAGCACGCGGCCAGCACGCTTGCGACCTGTCCGGCCCATGCGCTGCAGCATGCGAATCGGCGAGGACGATGCATCGTAGCAGATGATCAGGTCGACCTGACCAATGTCCAGACCTTCTTCACCGATGGACGTCGCCACGAGGACATTGAACTCGCCCGATTTGAATCTCTTAATTGCTTCAATCTGGGCTTTCTGCTTCATGCCGGCGCTGCGCTTCGAGTCGGCCTGGCCAACAAAGATCGACGCCTTGACGTTTGGAATGCCGCGGTTGAGATTCTGCACAATGTCCTCGGCACTGTCGCGGAACTCGTTGAAGACAATGGCCCGCGTGTTGGATCCAGGCGGCTGGTCCTTGAAGTGATCAAACAGCTGCTCCTTGAGGAAGGTGAGCTTGGGGTGGCTCTCAAAGCTGTCCTCCTTCATCCACCGCTCTATGGTCATCATCATCTCCTGGAAGTCCGGGTCGCGGAAGAACTGTTTCCTATTCTTGGAGCCCTTCTCGTCCTTCTCGACCTCAGAGCGGAGCTCAGCCAAGTTGTCGTAGCACGCACGGATACCGTGAAAGTTCAAGAGTTTGATCGAGTGCGCCAAGGACTTGAGCAGCGCAAATGTCGCCATGATCATAAACTTTGTGCCCTGGTTCAGGTGCCTCGCTGGACCAGCCATCCATTCTCTTTGGGCCTTAAGAAGGGTAAAGGTGTTGAGGGACATCGGGTCCCGTCCGAACCAGATGCCCTGCTGGGTGAGCCTGTCACAGAACGGCTTTAGGGCCTTGGAGAACAGGTCCTGCACACACTTCATCTCAGTGGATGGTTCCATCGTAAGCCGCTCGATGTCCCGGTTATGGACGTACTGGCGGATGTCGATGGAGTCCTCTGTCCGAATCTCGACATTGGACATACCGAGGTTGTCAATGACATCCTGGACCGCCTCGACAGAGGATCCAGGCGTCGCCGTCAGCGCCAGCACGCGGAAACTGTTAGTAAATCTGCGCATGAAGCCAATGACTTTCACATAAGCGTAGTCGCCCGTCGCACGGTGTGCTTCGTCAATGACCAAAAGTGCAATAGACTTGGGGTCAGCGTAGCCCTTGGACAGGTCGTTCTGCAGCGTCTGCGGTGTCATGAAGAACAAACGCTTGCTCGCCCACTCGGCCTCGCGCAGCGGCGGTGGCGTCTCACCCGTCAGGAGGGTCGTATCCGACCGGGGAATGCCGGCAATGGTCAGGCAGGCCTCGACCTGCTGCGACACGAGGGGCTTGGTCGGTGCCACAAAGATCATCTTGGCGTCTGTCGTCCAGCGGTAGAAGTTGAGGATGACCGTGGCCGCGATAAACGTCTTGCCCAGACCCGTCGGGAGCGCAACCAGCGTATTGTTGAACAGGCTGCTCTTCACAATGCTGAACTGGTAGTCGCGGATGGCGCCCAGGTTCGTCGGGTATACCCAGGTCTTCATGGCCTCCTTGTCAATCTTGTGGTGCGTGGGCTTCTCGAGCGGTAGGTCGGACACAAACGCATGGTTGTGGTGTGCCGACTGTGATGCTTCGGCCTGGAGCGTATCACCGTACAGCGTGGTCTGCCGGAACGACTGCTGTCCCGAGAGCCGCAGCGGGTTTCTAGCACTCGAGATGACTGAGCGTTGCGAGTGCGAGGCGGCACCAGAATAGCTCGCAAACGAGCTGTCGAACGCATCCGAGGGTAGGTCGTCCAGCTCGGCCGAAAGGTCGACAGGCGCCTGGGCCGTCGATTGCCGGGCGTTGTTAAGCTGTGAAAGCGTCAGAATATGCACACAAATTTTAGCAGGCATATGGACTCTTCGTACCTGGCTTTGCGGCCCGCCTCTTGACGCATTGCTGTCTGTCGACTGCGGGCGAGGAGGGGCTGCCATGGCCTTTCCGGCAGCATTTGGCCGGAAGGTAGACACGACCGGTCGTCCGGTACTCGGCGCAGCGCTCCATGAGCCAGTAGATGTCCTCGGCGTCGTCCGTGCCGTAGATATAGTCGAGGGGGTTGTTGCTGCTGTCATTGGCCTCGACGAAGTCGACAGCCGACTTGACTGAGTCGTCTCATAGGCAAACATCAGATCCTCGTCGGCGACGTCCCCGCCAAAAAAATCGTCGTCGTCGTCCATCCCGGGTCACTGACACAGCCTCGCTCTCAAGGTAGTGTGTCATTGATGTGGGTGGTGTGTTTGTTGCTCATCAGTAGTCGGTGGTGATGTTAGCAGTGAGGCAGTTCAAGACGTCGAGTGACGCGCTATCCGCGTTCAGGCACTTCAGACGCGGAATCCCCCATTTTCCCCTCTGTCGCCAAGTCACGTGTGGCGAACATGGGTGTTTTGCATGAGCGGGGCAGGCACAAGGCACTAACAAAAATGACTAACAATGCGCTTGCTGCCTATGAGGCCTTGCTGTGGGGGCTTAGACAGCCAATCATAGCGCTTCAACCGCGCTCCCAGCCAAACTCTTTCGCTCTTCCCGCATGCGGCATCCAGCAAACATCAAAGGCGAGAGAGAAAGGAAAAAAAACAAAGACGGTTTCTCTTTCTTCATCTTCTCGCGTCTTCCCCCTGGCCAGCGCCGAACGCCTACATAGCCGGCCACCCCCTCCTTGCCCTCCCCCCTTCTCTCTCATTCTTACTGTCATCATTTTCAACGCCTTTCTTTGCCAGGGCACAACGACACACGTTGACGGCCGTTTCTGCTCTCCCACCACATTACTTCGCGATCTCTCTACCACTTCAACCAGACGCCCTCCCACCTCACTCTCATCGAAGACCGACGCGCGAACAAAACGGCGCAATCCTCTTCTCTCTTATCTCCGGCGCTTTCCCTCTTCCCTCCCTCCCGACACCCCCATTTCTTACCGGCTCTCCTCCTACCGGGCCACAATTCAACATCTACAACATGGCTCCTCCGACCGGTTCTCGTGCCGATACGCGCACCACGAGAAGCTCCACGCGCGGCAACTCCACGCGTGGCGGAACCACTGGCGGCACCACTGGCAGCGGTATTAAGAAGCGGGGCGGTGCTCCCAAGACCGACCGAAATGGCGATGTGATCATGGGCAACAACCCGGTCGCGAAGACCGACGGCCGCAAGTCTGGCCAGTCGACACGCGGTGGACGAGGAGGCTCGCGTGCCGTCTCGTCCGCTGAGCAAAAAATCAAGAGGCATCTGGGCGTGTCGGGCGAGGCGAGTCTGGCAAAGCGCATCTCTGAACTTCCACGGAAGAAGTTCAGCAACATGGCCAACCGCAAGGTTTTCAAGATCGTCGGCCTGCAACAGAGCAAGGCTGCATCGAACGCCGACCGCGGCGAACGGGGCCTTCTCGACTTCATCGAGCGGAAGTCAGCGAACATGGGGCGCGGACTAAAAATCATCAAGGTATGTATTTGAAACTATGGTGTGTGGAACACTTACGTGGAGTCTTCTTCTTTTGGATAGTGGCCTTCCCGGATCTGCCAACCTACATTCGTCAACACACCACCATCACACCCATCCTCACCCTCGGAGGGCGGCTTTCCTCTCCCTACGTTTTCCGACTAACTAGCTAACACGACAACCACCCCAGTCGCGACTCGACAATGACTTCGTTCTCTCTGTTATGGTGGACCAGGAAGACGCCGAGGAGCTTATGAAGCTCAACAATTTTCTCTTTGCGGGCGCAAAACTCACCGTGACCGAGGACCCTCAAGGATGGCCCGGCCAGGCTGCACCGAAGCCCAAGATGTCCCAGGAGACACTGGAGCGGAAGTCCCAGCTCCAACAGGTGCTCGCCACGCGTTACGACGCCGGAGCCAAGCTTCTCAACCTCTCTCGGCTTGGCGAGGACCCCGTTCTTATTGGGATGGGGTACCTGGAGGATAAGGACCGTGCAGAGAAGACGTTCAAGGTTCTCATGGCGATCTGTGACGAGACGTTCCCAACAGCCGACGCCAAGCGTGATGCAGTGGTCAGTGTATCACTTGCGAACAATAACATTGACTGGGTCGGCCAAGTCTTTGATCTCGCCGAGACATTCCCCGACATCAAGAACCTGGACCTCAGCGGTAACCAGTTCAAACAACTCAAGAGTCTGAACCGCTGGAGAGGCCGCTTCCGCAACCTGGAGACGCTTCTCATGATCGGCAGTCCCGTGGAGACCGAGGACCCCAATTACAAGACAGAGCTCATGCAGTGGTTCCCGAAGCTCATGAACCTCAGCAATGTCCAGGTCCGGACGCCGGAGCAGATAGCGGCGGAAGAGGCTGCCAAGGCAGCAGCCCGCCCGATCCCCATCCCACAATTCGGCTCCGACTTCCGCGACGGCAGCGGCATTTCCGAGACATTCTTGACTCAATTCATCCAACTCTACGACTCGGACAGAGCACAGGTGGCGTCCATTTTCTACGACGATGCCAGCCAGTTCTCCCTGTCCGTCACAACCCAGACGCCTCGCGACAACAGCGACTCGCCCGTTCTGCCTTGGGCTGCGTACCTGCGCTACTCGCGGAATCTTACTAGGATTACTAGCCGGAGTGCGCGCGTTCAGCGGCTCGTCCGGGGCGCTGCCATGATCAAGGAGCTGTGGAATACCCTACCCCGGACACGACATCCCAACCTGACGACGGAGTTGCACAAGTACATTGTCGACTGCCATCCGCTCCCGGGCATCATGGACCCCACAGGCCAGAGCCCGACGGGCGTGGACGGTCTCCTGCTTACACTCCACGGCGAGTTTGAGGAGATCGACCCGACGACCAGCAAGATGGGCAAGCGGAGCTTCACACGGACGTTCGTACTCGGCCCTGCTGCGCCGGGTGGCCAGACTGCTTTCCGGATCGTCAGCGACATGCTGTCTTTGCGAGCACATCAACCCATCCCCGACCAATCGTCCACTGCCTCGTCCGAACAGGAGCAGAAACAGAAGATGATCACGGAGCTGTCCAAAGTGACAAACATGACTCCCCAGTACTCGGAGATGTGCCTCGCAGAGGCGGCGTGGAACTTTGATGGCGCCATCGCGAAGTTCCAGGAGTTGAGAGTAAGTCAATTCTTTCCCTCTTCCTTTGAAATTCGTTCGTTTTCCGTTTTCTTGTCAATTTCAGCATTGCTAACAATTTACTTCACAGCCCAACCTTGGTCCAGAAGTATTCATAAACCCGGCAGTCTAGGGGCCCGGTATGATGCTTCAGCAGGCCATGCCACGACGCATGCCATATCCCACCAGAAACTACACGAGTAGGCCTGGCGGTCGCTCATTCTAATCAGAGTGGCGACCTTTCCGCGGCTGCCTCAACCGAAAAGATAACTCTTCCAGAGAGCAGGGGACGAATATTGCCCAGGATTTTCCTGTGGGTGAATCTGGCGGTTGGTGATTTTGACAAGCGACTCGGGACGAGTCCGGTCATTGAAAGAACGACGAAGACTGGCTACATGGAGTTACACGATACGGATTGGGCTTTTGGTTTGCTTTTGCTGCATTTTTGCTTTGTTTTTCTTTTATTCTTGTATTGTGGGCAAGGTCACAGGAGGTTTGTTTTTTGTTTTCGTCTTTATCTGCCCAGGGCGGGCAGTATTTTTCTGTTCACATTTTTTTCTGCTGCATCAGGGTTGTCTCCAGCTGGGTCATTGTTCTAGCTCTCTCTTTTTTGTCTTTGTGTATGCGTCTGGACCTATTTATAACGATACCAACCAACGTGCTTCTTACTTTTTTCTCTCGTCCAACCCTCCTTCAGCAATGCCGGAAAGGATGTCTTTCTTGAAGGAAATTCTCCGAGCAGGGCACACAAAGCAAGCAATACGTGACGCTCCGCAAGCGGGAAGTCACGGGCAGAGGCAAGAACATGGACAAAGAGACTAAAAAAGGATACAGACACAAAGACAATGGCCCAGCAGGGAGACGCCCGGGTATGCACGGTGATGTGCCTCGCCCGCGTCGAGGCCGCATCCTGCCGCCGGGTGGAAGGCCATGGAAGAGAAAACCGCATGTCAGACCTCTCCAGACCATACTCGGACCCCAAATCCAACGACCGTTCGAGCCGCCCAGCCCAGGTATGCAGGTCGTCTAATATAGCAACGGCGATGGCTGTCTGGCAGGTGGCGACATGACGGGCGTGGGGTGGGAGTGGACTGTTGTATGTAAATTGTTATAGTAGAATGAACATCGTCGCGATACTTATTTACCCAGAAACAAAAAAAAAGTGTGGGTAACTGAATATTTTATGTTCTATCTAATTTTCTTTCTTATTCTTCCTTTTTATTTTATTTTTTCTCTCAACAACCCAACGTCTATTTAAAGTTGAAATCATTTATTTTGTTGTCTTAACTTCATCGCATTCTCCTTTTACCATCACGAGGTCACGTAGGGCTGTAAATCCTTTGCCCCCCAGCTACAGATGCCGAAGATTGAAAGAACATGGTGAGATGCTGTCATGTCAAAAGAAAAACGTAGAACGCCGACATCATAGGCCGTATCCGCTCCATATGACGTCGATGCCGCCCAGAGGGAATGAAAGCGACTGGGGAAGCAAAGGTGGAGGCGTGAGGTGCGTTCTTCTGGTGATTTTGGCCAATCAGGTGTTGCAGATGTGTATCCGCGCTCTGGTTGGCTACATCTGCACGCAGTTTCCCACCACAGACAGGCTATAAAAAGCCGCGCGCGAAATTAAGGTCGTCAGCCAAAGAGGGCAACCTGACAGAGCGGCCAAGGACAACTTCTTTTACGGAGTATCGTCTTCGACAGTATCACATGTGGTGTCGACGGGCGGCTCTCGCGGTCCTTCAAACGAGAGTGCAATTTGACCGAAAAGATAGTATGCATAAAGATGCGATCAACCTTAAAAATCAAACAACCTGGGCGATTCGCGGATCTCGTCAAGGCTTGGACCAGCACGCTCAGCGCTAAGCTCGAAAAGCGGGCGGACAAAACATCATATGAACTGTTTCGCATTGGGATTGCGAGCGGGACTGCAGTTCATGATCATCAAGATGTGTGCACTGTCGTCGTATCTGACTCGACTGCCGGTCTGTGCCGCTCGTAGATCGAACGAATGGAGAGAACCACCCCCAGGTGGTATATGTATTTTATTTATGAGAAGCAAAAGATATCGGCATCGAGTCTCGTGACGTTTCTTTGGCCATACGCATATCCGCTGCCCACGAGCCTATATATTTCTCGTCGGCATGTTCAAGCCTATTCGTGTGCTATCATCGTGTAACACTTGTTATTAGCACTCTCATGACACTGAGAGGCGTCGACAATCGGATGGACCCTTTATCAAAGGCTGGGTGGAGTTGCCGAATTTAGATTAGAGACCGCGGGCTGGAAGGAGAAATTGTGACGACACCGCGAAAGGGAGACAAACCTTGCCCAGAGACGGCATAGCTTCGCTAGACTTCAAGTGCCTCCCGCAACGCGCAATATGGGAAAGAAAAAGCAAACATATGGAGTGCATCAGGCGTAGGCAACACGCGAGAGATGTCCCTCCCCCACGCAAAGATAAGAGGCCATCCCCTGAAAAGGGACATATGATGGTTTGCTCGTGGTGTTGTTGAAAGGCTAAAAATGCCCCTGATAGCCCTGTGGCGGCCTGCCTTGTCGGGGTCAGGTATGTTCAGCTTTGCCCAATCCACCCAGACCAAGACGCCCTCTGGTGGTACTCGCATTCATGAAAAAGGCAAAGAAAAGAAAATAGCGAGACCATTGCATGACGGTGGGCGAGGAGGGCAAACGCATCAACGGTTCCAAAACGCAAACCCCAGCGATCAGAAGACAGAAAATCCAAGAAGTTTTTTTCTTTCTTTCTTTTTTTTGTCTTTTCTTTTCTGTTTTGGCGCAGCCCTGCAATCAATAAATGTTCGATGTGCAGAGCAGTCACCTTCGAGCCGCTCTTTTTTGTTGCTCTTGTCCTCCAGGCACCGCATATCGCAATGTGACGAAACACATCGCGCGGAGAACAGTAAGATTGCTTGTGTCGTCAAGTCTGGCAGACTAGCCCGAGGCCCTGGAATACTAGACTTATGGGAGGGCCACATTTGCGTCTTGGCAGAACTATTTTCTGGACCTTGAACTCTCGAAAAAGAGCGCTCTGACGACGCCCAGAAACACTCACTTTGTGTTCATTCCATCCGTCGGAAGACGAGGAAGCAGGATGGAGCAGAAAAGTCGAAAATGGAGAGCTCTTCCAAGCAGACAGCAGCAAAACCATGCTGCCAGCTCCTCTCGTCGTACTCGTGTGTGCGGTTTGGCCGCTCTCGTACAAGTAAACACGGCTGGGTCCCGCTTCGGATGGTAGGGTGCCAAGAGAGCACCTTTGTACCTCACGGGCGCTGACTGTATGGCCAAGTACAACACTCATCTTCAGGATGCCATTCTTGGTCCGCGCTAGCTCAGGGGCAGGCGTTGTGCAGACCGGCGCGTTTCAGCAAGAGTGGCCCCCCCCGGGCAGGACCGCTCGCCCAGTGGAGTAGGTTGGCTTGTCTCTTGCAGCGGTTGGGCATCTTGGGCGCTGTTGTCTCTGCCTCCTTTCGTGACAGGGCCAGGACAAGCTTCTGTAATCATGGTATTCTGCGAGTTTCCTGCGTGCTCGCTGCTCTCCTTGCCTCTTCTCTGAGTCCGACTGGGCGCTTCCGACAGCGACTGAGACAGCAGCAGCGAGTCAAGTTGGACAGACATGTCGCATGTCTGAAATTGTCGCGACAAACAGGCTAGAGGCAAAAGTATTAGTAATATTATACAATGTTTCAGAGAGGGAGAGCGAAAAGAAAAGAAAAGAAAAGCGAGAGTTGTACAGGGAGAAGACATAAAAACAGGGTGCAAAGCCGTTTTGTTTTCTGTTTCTCGCGCCGCCGTTGTTTGGTTTCTTCGCGGCCGCACATGGGAGCCTGGCGGTGTGTGCCCCGTTTCCGACTTTCATATTATCCGAGTTGGGGGGTCAATCAATAGCAAACCCAGGGTGCTGGCTCTTTTTGATTGCGTCGATATGCTGAGACGAGGGGAAAAGGTCGACGACGCTCGTATTCTGTGGGAGGGAAAGGGGGACGAGGCATCGAAGCGTGGCCAACCTTTGCCTAGAAGAGCAAACAAAAAAGGGGAAGGAGCCAACCGCCAGGGGCACGCTCCCCCAGATACAAGTACTGGTCAAGGTGTGGTACACATAAGTATGTGTACTAGCCAGTTCATATTCATGTATCACAGAAAAACAATACTTAGGCACTCCCGTCCCTGGCAGGTACCCACTAATGTCTGCGCGCCATGATTGGCCAATGCTGACCTTTTGTCGTGCAACGCCTCCTTCCTCACCCCCCTATCAGGTCCCATTCGAGGCTCTGCCCCAGTCGCTCCTTCCCTCTCAGCACGGTCGTGCGTTCCTCATTCTCCTCCCAGCTGTGCCTCTCAAAGCGAGCGTTGCGAGAGAGGGAAGCTTTCCTCTCTTCGGTCTCTTGCTCTTTTGCTGTTTGTAAATGCTTCCTTCGACATACGTCGCATCTGCACTGTTCTCCAGACTATCGGTGCAACGTGCCTCACCAGCAAGCCACCCAGACAGCCAGCTCCATTCTTTTGGTGGACACCCCTTGCTCCGTTCAAATACACGAAAACAGGAACCTGGCACATAGCAGCCTTTTCTTTGCAGATCGATAGGTAAAAGCAACGAAAAGCAACGAACGGCAGCCTCTTGTGCCTGGAAGGCGGTGCAAGCCACCCGTCGCCCCCTTTTCGCGTACGACGTATCTCTACCCTGCAGCAATCAGCATCGTATTGATATTAGCGGCCGAGGCGTCCAGGGTCCTCTCTTTCAGAAGCAACGCCAAAAAGCAAAAGCACAGGAAAGACAACAAAAAGATCTCTCACACGGCGTTCAGCACAGCCCTCAGCGTCCTCCAGTCAGTGCGCTTTGAACCCAGCCGCATACGACGTGCATATATTTTGCTCTGCTCTTCGTATCTGACTGCTCTCGCGCCCCTGGTCGGGCAGCCAGCCAGCCACCCCCCCGTTCCTTGGCTGGCCCCAGTCGACACCACCCTAGTCGTGCGACACGCAGGGACACGACCAAGACACACTGGCAACCAGCGAGTGTGCAGGCAAAGAGAAGGATTGCTCCTCTCCTGTTCCTGTTCCTGGCTCTCATCCTCCCCAGGCCTGTCTGCCCCTTCTTACCTGTCTCTCACCTCTCGTTGCCTCTCTTCTTGCTTCCCCCTTCCATTCTCCCCCCTTTCCCGCTCTTTCAAAACATTCTCTCCATACACGATTCTGTTGCTGGAAACACTCGTCCTCTCGCAGCACAGCAGCCCAGGAGATCCCTTTTGTTTTCCGTCGATCATCAAAGCTTTGCTCGAGGGGGCCGGCTCTCCTCCCTTTCTCCTTTTCCTCTCGACACCGTCTACCGCCTGCATCTTCAGGCCACACTTTTTTTGCTTCATACGACTTTCAGTCGCTCCCTCAGTCTCTCCCTCTCACAGCAGCCTCTGTTGTGTCGTCTTTTTCTTATTTCTCTTTCTCTTTCGGATTTACTCCTTTTCGCTAGGACGGATTTGTGCATTCTTTTGTGGTATTCGCTGCTCGCGTTGACTTACATACCTTACATTCCCTCTTGCTTTGGTGCTGCTCTCCCTTCGTTCGTGCGCGAACTCGACCACTCTTTGCATTCCTCACGAGCCACTGCAATCGCCTTTCTCGACTGCCCCGCCGATTTCCCATCGACAAGCCGAACCGCGCCGCCGCTCAGCCGACTACGATTTCTCTTGGTCGATTTTCTTGTTTTGTTGTTTTGCTAGTCGTGATCGTCCGGGCTTTGTTCTGTAATCGTGACGCTTCACGGCCTGCTCTTCGAACTCAACAGGTCTCGACAACGACGCCTCGAGCAGCTCGACCCGAATATTTTTCTTTCTCAGCAGGTCTGTCGACTGGCCTTTCCCCGGACTCGATTCGTTTCTTCCTCTCTTTCGACGTACGAAGACGCTATGCAGTGCCAGCAATAGGACGACGTTTTCGGGATTCAAACGGCTAACTCGCTTCCGCTCGACGGGCATCAGCGGGCTACGATTTCCCTCACGCACCGCTGTTGAGCCCTTTGCCTGATCTCTTTTCTCATCTTCGACCGTATTCAGAGACAACGCAACATCGCCGAGGGGGCCAACCGCCACGATGTCGCTCCCTCAGCCGACCGTGGCTTTGAACAACATTTGTTCCGCCATCTTCAACAACACACTCTACACATATTCCTCATCTGCTTTCCAGTCCCTCGCTCTGACATCAGGTGCCAAGTGGAAGACGTTGGGATACAATACGTCTGTAACCGGCGCCGTCTGTGTCGGCTCTACGCCAGCCGATTCCACGCAGGCCGGCTTCTTTGTCGTCGGCGGCACGAGCACCTCTGCGGACTACCCCGGTCTTCAAAAATACACCTACGCGACTGGTGAATGGGAGACTTTGACTCCCCCGTCTCTCGTCACACAAGATCGTCTGTATCATGGCGCTGCCTACATTAACGCGACGGACAGCATCTTAGTGTATGGTGGCAAGCAAGACGGCTCCAAGATCGCTTCGCAGGAGACTTTCACCATCGGGGTGTCTGCACCATACGTGGTCGACTCTATCCCATCAACCGCTCCGCCGACGCTTGATCCGATCCTTTTGGAGTGGTCCGACTCCGAGATTCTCATGATTGGTGGTAGCACCTCCAACACCGCCGTCATGCTCTTCGACAGTGCCAGCAAGAACTGGGTCAACTCGGGCGCTACTCTGCTTGACCCGCTGACGACCAACACGACCGGCCTCCAGGCGGCATTAATTACCGGCGATGACAACAGCAAGAACCTCTACACCTTCGATGTCACCGTGTCACCAAACCAGGTCAGCCGCATCGTCCTGCAGGACGGCACCGGCGCACCCGTGACGAATGCGGGGCCTTCGAAGCGGTCTGTGGAGGAGGAGGCGTGGAGCGCAGAGTTTATTCGCCGCAGCTCACTTACATTGAGTGAGTGGCCCGCGTACAACGCTACTTTGGCACCGACTACGACACGTTCTGGCTTTTCCGTGTCGCAAGGCTCGGCTGGCATGATTGTGCTTGCGGGAGGTGGCGGCAGTGACGTTCTTTGTGTGTTCAACGGCCGTACGAACGCGTGGCGCAATGCCACCCAGATGTTGTCGGCACAAAAGGCGCGGGTGCAGACCAGCTCTGTATCCTCGTCCTCGTCTTCGTCCTCGGCACATCCCTCATCGACTGCTGCCCCAACAACACTTCTCATTGCCCCCTCTTCAGCATCTAGCTCGGTGACTGCTACACCCGCGGCCTCTTCCGCCGCTGCCGTCCCGGTCACGACATCCCACAACCTGCCTACGAATGCCGTTCTGGGTATTGTCCTGGGCAGTGTTGCTGCCATGGGTATTGTCCTCATTGGCCTGTACTTCTTCATTATGCGCCGCCGTAAGCGCCGGAACTTCCTCGAGGCCGCGCACAGCCGTCGTGCTAGCGGTACGTCCTCGTCAGAGAAGGATGCGTTTGCTGTTGCTAGCGATAGCTTCCCGCAGCGTCCGAATGCCGGCGGCAAGGGCACATTCCGTGCCGGCCACCAAGCGCAGGACTCCCAGGGCTCTTTCTCTTCGGTGGCTATCTTGATGGGCCGTGTCAACCAGCCTCGCCAGCCCGATACCATTCAGAGAAACAACAGCGGCGGTGCATCCAAGCGCGGCTCGACTGGTAGTCTCTTCAACAAGGGCTTCAAGGGCACAATCAGCCGGCCGATACCTCAGTCCCAACCCGGGCCGAGCATGTCTGCTAACTCTGTTCCGCCCCAGATGCAGTTCGAGCGCGGTGCTGGAGCTGGTATCGGAGCCGGAGCGGCTGCGGCTGCCACTGGCTCTTACGGTCGGAGTGTTACCGACTCGAAGCAGCAGCAGCAACAGCCGCCGCAGCAGGGTAACGGCCAGAGCGGCACACGCCGTTCTTCGGGTTGGAACCGGTACTGGTCAGGAGGCAGCGCGCTGAACATGCTTGGCTTTGGCGGTGGAAACAACAGTAACGGCCAGAACAGCCGCAGCTCAAAGCGCACAACGGTCGCCAGCGACGCGAGTAGCAACTATTCGACTAACAACCAAAATCGCATTACGCAAGACTCGGCGACCGTGCCGCCCCTGGACATTCCCGGCATGCCGGAAGCGAAGCCACGCTTCCAGCGCGTTAACTCTGGTTCGCCCACAATATCCAACTACGACAACTACCTGAAGGACGGGATGCAGGGTAAGATCGTGCGTTCCACCAGCCAGACGTCGTCACACTCTGGATACTCGAGCGGCATCCCCGCCAGCGTCCATGACATGTGGGACCCCACGTCGTCGTCTTCCGACCAGCCATGGGGTTCCAGCCGTGCGCCAAGCAGCGCCTACGGGTCGACCTCGCAAGCCACTTCTCTTGCGGCGGCATCCGGATCGGGCGGCAAGAAGTCGTACGTGCCGACGGGCTTGAGCCGCCAGCCACAGCTTGCCATGGCCGACACATCGTCGGACATGAGCTGGCTGAACCTGGGCGACGTGAATGCTCGTGTATGAGAAGCCAACCCGGCTATTTACGAACGGCTTTATGACCACCACACTTATATTCTCCGACACTCCTTTGCTCAACAGCATCCTCCATTTTCAACCAAACCCGCCTTTTCTGTGTGTTATGACGGCTACACAATATTCGAGCCACCAGACAAAAGAAACCCTTCCTCTGTACAATTACGTCCCTCGCTTATACCCTCTCTTCATGCGCCAAAGCAGCCACTAGCAGGCCAGCGATATCCCTCCAACGATATCTTTTTTACCTTTTACTCGCCATTCCATTCATCATACATAGTGGCCTGATGCGAAACTCTATGATGTGATGTAGACGGGCATGATTTTTTTCACGGCCGCTCTCATCACTTTCACCACCGGGCATTTCCTCGCCCTGTCCTATCTCATTTCCCTTACTTCGTTTCGTTGCTTTTGCAATACCTGGCATACTCGGCGTGCTGTTCTCTTCAGAAATTTCCTCTTTTGCCTTGCTTTTTTTTTATCAGCTTTGCTTTTCCAGCCTTCGTTTCTTACACTCCTTTAGCATACTCTTCATGTACGATTAATTTGTGCGCTTGTTTTATGCAGCCCTTTCTCGGCCCCCTCTCTCTCTTCCCGTCTTCTACTTCCTTTTCTCTTCCATCCTTTCATTTCTCTTGCGCTAGATACGACCTGGGCCCGGTCCCGACTATTGTCTTTCCTTTCGTCCTTTGCATTATACCTAAAAGCTGGCCCCGGGTAGGAGTCCACGACGTGGTAATATTTATTGTCTTTTGTTGCATTTGAAGGGGAAGAGGTGTTCCCTGTTTACAGGGAGAACGGCGAAGTGAGGAAGACCTCGTTTTCCAATTTTTTCATGTATCTACTACAAAGTCAAAATTTCCTTTTTTTCTCTTTAGTTTTCGGGGAGCCATGTTTGCGCATTTCCGCGAGGCATTTGCAAACCAAGAAATAAATCCAACATTCAAATAAAAAGTTTGTCCGCACTGTGAAAGCTGCATTCAAGGTTGTTCTTCAAAGAATCAACAGTGGAAGTATGATGGTGTAGCGGATTGAGCTACCGGCAAACTCTTTGTTGTTGGCCGTTGACAACGGCCGCAGAAGATCTATATAATATGCCCACCCCCTTTCAACGGTGAAAATCCAAAGTTCACTTATTTGTTTGTACCGTGAGATTGTCAAGAAATAAAATAAAACAGCTGTTTTGTGGCGAGCCTCAGGTTCGATTCCTGGCCAACGCATCTTTTCTTGCCCAATTGAGCAATTGGCGGCTGCCGGCCAAGGCGGCTTTTCTCTCAATTGTTTAATTTTCTTTTTATTTCCTCAAACGCGACCCTCCATGGATTCGCTCGCGTGAGCCCGGCAGACTTTCGCATGTTTTTCCTTTTCTCTATTTTTTTGGCCCTCACTTTGGGCCTTGCCTCGGGCAGGCCCGTCACGAAGGGCCCGGATTTTCTCGGCCAGGACTGTTTTGGGCTTCGGTGAAGGAGGAATGGCGATGCAGCTGGATATAGAAAAGAGGGGGGAACTTACGAGGGAAGGGGCTTTTGCTAAAGTATGGGGGTGGGCAGTGTGGCGTTCGCGTTTTCAATTCGTACTCAGTAATCTTACAAAGTATTGACCATTGACCCCTTGAAGTGTTTACTGTGTGGTGTTGGTGAATTGCTTTTCGAGGGCACCCATTTGAGACCTCAAGATTGCTTCGAGGGCTCTCCTCTGGCGATGCCTCTACCTTGACTTCTTCTACGTCCTCCTTCCGCGGGTCCGTTCTCGCATTCTACTGGACCGTTCGTTGCTAGAACTTTGTTCGATGCCACCTGGCCAAGACGCAAGACGACCGAGGAGCTCAAACCCATGCTCTTTGCAGTCTTCTCATGTCGCCATGGCCCCCTTCTAGAGTCATGCAGCGATTCCCGTTTTGCCCACAGGCCAAATGTCTCTGACCCCCACCCCAGGCCGTCCCTGCGACCCAGCCGACGCAGCGTGGGGTTTTCGTGGTGTCAGACGAATGGCAGCGTGGGACAAGGGAACGGGGAATGTTCTTGTTCATGGGAAGAGGGCCGGGGGAGCGTCGAAGAAGACACGAAAATAGGAAAATAGGAAAATCGAGCCAGGAAGAGAGAAAAGGAAGGTTAAAAGAGCGACCGCATGACCACACCCTCCAGCTACCAGATGGCCGCATCCGCGTATACACGACAGCACATTGGCGCATACCGTGGGACGACCCGGGATATTTCGAGTCTCTTGCACTATCTCCCACCTTTGGATCCCACCTGGGTTCCCCCCAGCTGTGCGCAAGCTGCCCCGGATTCTTTTCTGCAGCAAACCGCAAGGGGTGAATTTGGGGGGGGGGGGGGAGGGCGGACGAGAGACGACGCAGCCGCAGCCTCCTTTTGTATGTCGGAGGCAGGCGTTTTCTGTGCGATTTGATTTGTTTTTTTTCTTGGAGAGGATGCTCTCTTCGTCCCAGTGACGAGGTCACCCGACCGACCCCAGCTGAAGTGAAGCAATTGCCATGAGGAATGGTGATGGCAGTGGTCAGCCATACTGTTGGAGAGAATCGCGACAACCAGGACGAAGATGCAGACCGAGAAACCCAGAAGTTCATGCACCAGAGAGGATACGGTGGCATGAGCAAAACGATATTCGGGGTTTCGCATGGCGCATATACAACGTAGGACAACAATATCTGATGGCAGATGTGCTGCGGACAGGAGAGCTTTCGTTCTCGTGCAGGCAGCTCGAAAAGGGCAACGGCCAAGATGCAGGAAGCAGGGCCAGCGAGGTGCAGTGTTGCAGCGGGGAGTGGGGAATGGAATAGCTGCAGGACAGAGCTGGGACCAGATGGAGCTTGGAGCATCTGTAGCACCTGCAGTTTGCATCTTACTTTTTTTGCAAAGTATTATGTGCCTCGGAGGAAGGCAGGAGAGACCGCTACGGCGGTGTTCCTTGACTGATGGAGTCGTGGGCAGGCCGGTCGTGCCTGCCATCATCTGGTGCGAACTCGCAACAGTCGACGTCGCATGGCGTCTGACAGGGAAAGCACGACTTGCGCTTGCTCACCGTAAAAGAAGAAAGAGAAGCTGTTGGCCCGATAAGCCGGCAAAGCACTTCCTAGGCTCTTCCTTGGGCGTGAGGAGAACGTCTGACGCCTCGCACCGCGACAAGCACGACGCTGCAGATTTATTCGCTGTATTTTGCCCGGGTCTTTTTGTCTCTTCAACGGACGGTGTTTTGTCCGCCTTCTGCCCGTCTGTGCTGGGGTCTCGATTCACCGGACAAGAATATTAGGGGTCCCGCCCACGCGATGGCGATGGTGTCGACACTACTCCGTAGCTTTTCCCTCTCCTCTGTTCCCTGTCTTCTTCGTTCTCTTTGGCTGGTTTCGCTTGCGTGTGTCTTCTCGCCATTTCCTTTTTCACCGTCTGCATCTTACCGTTTGTCTATTTTGCCTCCGACTTCTTTCCCTCCGTCTCTTTGACTTCCTTCCGTCGCGAAGCGGTGCCCCGCCGTCTCCGCCTCTTTCCCCTTTCGTTATTTCTGTGTCGACGGAGAAAACGGAGAACGTCGTTCAATACTCCGACTCGTAGTTTCTTTTTTCTTGCAGGGCAAGTGCATTCGTCGCCTGGTTGGGCTCAGTACTCCGCTGCTCGGAGGGAAGGAGCGAGAAGTCTCGCCAGGCCACACCTTCCCAGACCAGAGCACACCAGGGCCTGCCTTGGATGGAGATCGCAATCCCACTTTTCGTCGTTTTCGTGCATTGTCACAGGCCGCCTGGCTGCCGTCCACGCTGAATGGCCAATTCTGCGCACAGGCTGGCCCATGCTCCTTATCGATACAGTGCACTGTTGGTCGTACCTGCCTTATTTTTTTTGTCCTCGGTATTTTACCTGTCGCTCCTTCTCGTTGATTTCAAAACCCGTATCACAGATGGCCTACGGAGTAATTCACTCTTCTCGTGTCTGCTGCGTCTCTCTGTTGCCCGTTTCGGCCGCCTCCTCGTCCGCTTCCGCTGGCTCACGGTGCGAGAGACCGGAGAGACTCGATTTTGTCGAAAAGTCCTTTTGGGCCACTCTCTTGGTTGCCCACCTAGCCACCGTCCTGCCCACCATCTGGCTTCGGCTCAGTCTTTGTTTCGAGCTCTGTGGTGGTGGAGACGCTTTTTCGTTCTTAGCGCACGAGCCGTCTGCGATCTAAGGCTCGTAGCGTGGAAAAACGACCTGGGAAAAAAGAGGAACAGTGAGAGAATAGGAAAAGTAAAGAGGAAGGAACGGTGGCGGTAGTGGTGGTCGGTTGCTGCTCGCGGGTCTTTCTGCCCCCACCCCACCTTCCCTTCTCATCTTCTTCTGCCCCATGCTCTGCGCTCTGCGCTCTCCCTCACGCTCTTTTCCCTCGGGCGCTCTTTCTGTATTCTGCACTATTATTGTGTGCCTGGGTTGCGCTTGCCTGCCCCCCCCCAATCGGCCGCTTTGCTTTAGTAGGAACCACCACCGAAAATTCCCCTTTCCTGACTTTCCCGTTCCTTCCTTTGTAAACTTATGAGAGGGGAGGCACAACTCAGAAAAGCCCTTAGCCTTCTTTTTTTTTTCTTCTGTTCCTCGAGCAAGCCAACTGTCCAACTGTTGCTTCTCAACCTGATAGTTCACCATCCTACAATGCCTTTGTCGTGAGCCCGACGACACAACGACACAACGACACAACCTGTACGACAACTGACGACCCGAGCGACCGCACAACCTGAAACGACTCCGACGACAAGCTACTCTCTCTCAGTGTATCTCACCGCAACCGATCGTTTCCCGACTCGCGGCCGTTCGATCCAGGCAGACAAGCAGACGACAGTACTCGACGACAACGTACAGCATTTTATCCCGTATTTTTTGGAATTCTTATCGCTTTTTGCGCTCCAGACGCCGTGCACCGAGTAGCGACCGTCCCATCTTCGGATTCCCGTTGCTGCGTCATTCCAGACATTTTCCCGGTCACAAGGACAATCCGCAATTCGCCGCGACCTCGAGGCTCCCCTCGCATCGCAGAATCGAACTCATCTTGTTTCTTGATCGCCTTGCCGGCTGTCTCACCTCGAGCGCATTTGTCCGCATCGCTGCGCCTTCCCACTCCGCCTTTCGTCATCGCACCTCCGCGCCGGTTTTCTCCGCACTCTCACCGGCACTCACTTCTCTCCCCCACCCTCAACTCTTACACTTGCTATGGCGATGATGGGGTCCTCCGCCTGGAACGGCCAGGACCAGGCCATGCACCCTGCTGCCGACGAGGAGTTCCAGCAGTTCCTCGACATGAACGGCATGGGTAACCTCGCCGACAACATCCAGTTCGACTTCACCGACTTCCAGAATGCGTCGCCCGACGACTCGCACTTAATACACACCACCATGGCACCCGCAAGTGAGTCTCTGGATACACCCATGACCGGCGCGCACCACACACCCGGTCTCCTTGCGCAGTCGACCACCAGACAGCTTTCGGATGCCGGCCTCACCGGCACTGCTGGCATCCACTCCGGCTCGCACGCGCACGCCATGCACCCCGTCGTCACCACCGGCGGCGGCTCCCATGCCAGCATCGCCACTACCCTGATGCCGCCCGTGACGCCCACCGACGCCATCTCGGAGATCGACGCCCAGATCCAGTACCTGCAGCAGCAGCGCATGCAGCAGCAGCAGCGCCAGGTCGAAGAGCAGAACATTGCCTTCTTCACACGGCAAAGCCACATCGTGCCGCCGACGCCGCAAAGCCTAGAGCTGCAAGCCGGCAACCAGTTCTTCCACTCGCCGGACCCGCGCAACCAGCACCAGCACCAGCACCCCTCTCAACAGACGCAGCAGCAGGCCATGTACGAGCGGTATCAACAGTACAAGGAGCAGCAGGATGTACGTGCTTTCCCCCCTCTTCTTTTATTCCCACCGGTCTTGACCGACCCATGTCTTGCATTGCTAACCTTCGTCACCCTGTAGATGTCGTTTACCCCTCTTGTGTCGCCTGCCGTCACACCGCTCGAGACGCAGTTCTCCATTGATACACAGTTTACCGTTCCGGGCGCCTACTTCAGCCCTCTGACGTCGCCTGCGCTGCATGCGCAGACAGACCCAAATTCTGTCTTTGACCCGCGCCTGACCTCCTCCAGCACATCGCCCCTCGATATGGACATGGATATGCTCCCGGCCGCGGCGCCCGCCTCATCAGCACCGACGTCAATGAGCGGCGACTTGGCCAAGAAAGCGCGGAAAAACAACGCTTCTAAAGCCCGGAAAGCCAACGTGCGCCAGTCCCCGATCACCAAGCCGATGCGGAAAAAGTCGACGACCACGCCGGTCATGAATGCTCAGGTGCTCGATCAGCTTGCCGAGTCGCTCGAGCACGAGGTCCTGTCGTCGCCCGTCATCCGCCAGCAGTCACAGCAGCAAGCCTTCCACCCAAGCCACGCGCGTCTTACTTCCTCGCACATGCAGCTCGGCGGCCCGTCTTCTTCCTCCGCTGGCACGACCGACTCCGAAAACGACTCCGTGTCGCCAGAAACTCTTACAGATATGCCGCCTCCGCCACTGCCCAAGTCGCGGTCTGCGCGGCCCTCGCCCTACCTCTACCCCCAGAACCACAGCTCTGCGCCCAATCACAGCATGGGCGTTGCGATAAGTGCGCCCGGCCCTGCGATTGCCAGTGTCGCACTCGCCGGCGGCTTCCCGTCACCTGCAACCCCGGCCTCGCTGATGAAGCTCGCGTCGCCTAAGCAAAAATCCCACAAATCGTCTCCCGCGGTTACGGCAAGCAAACGGGATGGCACAGCCAGCGGCAGCAACAGCGTTGGCGGCAGTGCGACCACTGCCGTGGGTATTGCTAACGAGCACATTGAAAGCTTTGAACTGCCCGAGTCTCTGAGCATGGACTTCCAGAAGACGCATGTGACCTCCTCGAGCGCGCACAACACCCCGTCCATCGAGACGACTGCGTCGCCGTCGCTGGATCCCATCGCCAGCGGCCGCGGCTTCCAGCCCCTGCCTTCGCCGTCCATTTCCAAGCTGGGTGGCGCCACGCGCTCGGCCACGCAGAGCCCACAGATCCTCCCTGGCGGCCATTCGTCCTCCACGCCCACCCTCGCGGCCAACTCCAGTCGCAAGACGCCGCAGATGCTGCCGCGCGGCTCGTCGTCCAAGAAGCGGCCCAGCATCAGCTCCGTGCAAGTGTCGCCGGCGCTGCGGCCCAAGATCTCGCCCAGCATTAAGCCGCTTTTACCGGGTGGCGTGTCGTCGGTCGAGGACCACGCGTCGCGGATGCTCGCCACCAAGTCCAACTACCAGAACATTTTGGAGGGCAACACCGTTCCGGGAGTGTCGTACCCGAGCGAGCTGTCGACGAACCTGACCTCGAAGCGGACGTCCCACAAGATTGCCGAGCAAGGCCGGCGGAACCGCATTAACTCGGCGCTGCAGGAGATTGCGACGCTGCTGCCGACACCGCCGCTCAAAGAGGCCAAGGCTGGTGAGACTGCCGTCGGCGGCGACGACGATGAGGAGGGCGGTGGTGACGCCAAGAAAGACGGCAAGCAGGTTGCCGGCGTTGCTGCCGGCGGTGCTGCGGGTGGCAGTGGTGGTGGAAACAACAGCACGCCCAACAGCAAGGCCAGTACAGTGGAGATGGCGATTGATTACATCAAGCAGCTGAAGAAGGAGGTGGCTGACCTGACGAGGCGGGCAGAAGACGCCGAAGCAAAACTGCAGCTCAAGGTGGAAGAAGCCAGCTAATACTAGGGGATTGGAGACAAACGAAGAGAAAGGACGACAAAAAATACATTACATATTAACGGCGTTTTATGAATGGGGTTCGGCTGGGCGAGGCTGGACGGGGCGAGGATGGGAGAGGTTGGCATGTGCAGTCTGTTGGTTTTTGACCCTCTGTTCTCTGGTTCTTTTTTATTTTCTCTTTGCTACAACTTTCTTTCGGCCAAGACCGCCGACTGGGACCGCTTCTGGATCGCATTGCTCTCTACTAATGTTTTCTTTATTTTTGGTCTTCTTGTGTTATACTATATCTTGCTTTCGAGCTGTACTCCGTAATGGAAACATTTAGTTTTTGGCATATTTACAGTTTTTTTGGGAGAGACTGGATGAGGGTGGACGAGGGAGGATATACCAAACACGATATACGATATTTGATTCTATGTTTTTTGAAGATCATCTTCTAACTTTCATACTGTACAATGGTAATTAAAAGACCAATACGGAGTATCTAGGCGTGATTTACCTAGGCGTGATTTACAATTGAGTCTCGAAAGTACAATGTGGTTGCCCAATATGGTTGGTCGTCGCCATAGATTCAATTCTTCATATGAGCAACACCCAATGCCTTCTTCACAGCATCTTAAATTCTTATGTCATCAGTACTATGCACTTGCCGAGTTCCACGGCTTCTGCGTCTTCCACTTCATAATGTATGTCCTTTGTGTATTATTATTATTAGTTAATTTCCTGGGACGGGGAGGAACAAGCCCCCTTCTTTCTTCCCTCACTTGCCCCTTCTGATCGTCTTATCTGCTCGGAGACGAGCTCGGCAAATTCTCCTCGGCCTGCATTTGCAGCGGCCAATCACAGGCCGGCCAAATACAACGGCACTGGGACGGCAAGGGAAAAAAAAGAATGAATGAGATGGACGGAACTCGGCTGGCAAATACCGTCGTAAAGGGCCAAGAACAAGACGAGCAAAAATCGCAGCAAAGCGCGGCAGAGGCGGTCGAGTAATGCAGGCATGGCCCTTCGTCTCGAAGCAAACTTCGGACATACTTGTGGAGTACATTGTTATTGGCCCGTATTTTACACCTTATCTTACGGGAGAAAGGCATGTTACTTTTTCTTTCCTGTGAAACGAGGGACGGTGTAGCCGCCGCTCTTGCCCACGTTCGTGGCAAATACTTTTTGCCTCTGTGGGGTAAGAACGTTGTTCTTCCTGCCCCCCTCGGATAATTCGACAACTACTTCGGATGTCCATAATGTTTCCCTTTTTCTCTCAAGTGAATCACAAAACGCTGGGGCAAGGCGAAAACGGTGATAAAAAGTGAGTAACAGCAGCTAAGAAGCGGCGGCTTTTCTCAATCAAGTCTTTTCTCTCAACGATGAGGCAACCGGCCGACGCGATCGGCGCAGTCATGGCGTGTGTGCTAGGGGTTGAAAGAGGCAAGGGTGAAGAAAAGAAAGGCTCGGAATACGAGGGACAGGGATGGCCCAGTGGACTTTAAGTCTGTCATAATTCGAGTAAGGAAAAATAACAAACCGAGAAGAATTGACTTGAGCAACAACTTTGTTTCTTTTTTGCCCGAGTCAGATCGTGGATTGGCGCTAGAATGGGAGGCCAGCCGTGAAAAAGTGGATCTTAGCGTCGGATTTTCGGCGTTTTGGCGGGAAGTCGCAATGCCCGAGAAGAGAAGCGGGTCCCTCTTGTCAAGGCGCTGTCCTGCCTACTCCATAATCATGCCCATTTGCGCACACAGCCACCACCCAAGCAGCGTCCTTTCCCTTCTGTCGTCTCCATCCTTCCCCTGCTGATTCCCTGTTGGTTCCCCCTGCTCGGGGTTAACTATCCGAGCCGCGCGTTTTCGCCACCCAGCGTTCAACGTTTCTTGGCATCTTTTCTCAGGTTCCCTCCCATTTTTGCATTTCTGGCCCCGTTTGCATCTGGGATCAACAAAGTAAGTTACAAACCTCCCCGCATTTGATCTTGCGTTCTCTAGACCATGACAAAGTGCGTATGTCCGACGATGACGAGCGATTGGGAGTTGCCTTGACAAGGGGCTGCCTGGTGGTCGTCAGAGGTTGACGGAAGACCCAAACAGACTAGGATGAAAAATACTTGTCACAAGCCAAAGGAGAGGAGAAATTTGTGGAAAATAAGACGATAATCGTAGGGATAGACTGGCCAAAGGGAGCATGACGAACCACAGCAGGCTGCACACACTTTGCCAGGGCCTGTTTGACGTGGCCCCGGCGTCGATCGACAAATGGTGTCACACACTGAACGAGAGGGGAAAGGGAGAGTGGCGGCGTCCCATTCGCTGTCTGCTGCATTTCCTGGCTGCCTAGTCCTGTCGTCGTCGTCTTACAGGTAGTCTGGCGAGTCTGGCTCGTCTGGGTAGTGTGTTGGGGTGGGAGGCGATAAGCTGGAGTTTTGGTGTGCCCGAGGCATGGATGTACTGAAGTACCTTTTCGCCCGGAGTGCCGACGCCTCTGAGGAGGGCCCAGGCCCACCCTACGGCGGGCGACTTACACTGTCACCGGCTAGAGACCACACCAGCTCAGCTGTGCTCGTTTCTCTCTATCTCTTCCTGCGTCTCGGTGTTTCCATTCACTCCCTCACATCTCTTTCTCTGATCTATTTAACCGTGCTCCGTTCCCTCTTCTCGTCACACACTCTCGATATTCCTTCTTTCTCTTTCTCTCTCTCTTCAACCCATCTTCTTTACCCACCTCTCCCCTTAACCTTTCTCTCTTTTCTTTCTCATATCTTACATTCTTTTTTCTGTAAGTATTCAAAACTTCCCAACCCCCAAAACACCAACCCACCATTTCCCACATTCAACCCTTTGCCAACCAGCAAAACAAACAGAATGTCTTGGAACGACGGCTCGTTCCCGCCCAGCATGAACAACATGCCCGGCTCGGGTGTCGACCACTCCGGTCCCCTGGCCTTCCGCCCCGGTCCGCCGCCGCATCACCGCGGCCGCCACCACCACGCCCACGGGCGCCACCACCATGGCCCGCCCCCTCCTCCTTCTGGCTCTGCTCCTACTCCTGCTCCTGGCACTGAACTCGCTCTGATCACCGACGATGCGGCCACTGAGACTGCCACCGACGTGAACTCCAAGGACGCTCAGGACAATGACAACAACGAGAAGGGCACTGATAACGACAACACCAATGACAACAACGACAACACCCACGAGGGTGGCCGCCGCTGGGGTGGCCGTCGCCACCACCACCACTGGGGCGGCCGTCACGCGGACTGGGAGTCCTACGCGGGCATGCCCTGGGGCGGTCCCTGGGCCGCCGGCGTCCCTCCCCCTCCTCCTGGCTTTGCCGGCCCCCACGGCCCTCATGGTTTCGGCGGCGGTCACCATGGTCACCGTCACCACCATGGCCACCACGAGGGCGGTCCGGGTGGCTTTGGCGAGTTCGGCTTCGGCGGCCACGGCCACTTTCATGGACACGGCCATCACGGCCACGGTCGCGGCTTTGGTCGCCGGGGCCGTGGCGCTGAGGATGGTGCCAACGTGACTGACGAAGAGCTGCAGAACGGCCCCCACGGCCGCGGCTTTGGCCGTCACGGCGGTCACCACCACGGGGACGGTCACTTTGGCCGCCGCGGTGGTTTTGGCCGCTGGGGCTGGGACGAGTCTGATGCTGCCACCGCCATGGGCACCGAGGCCGCCGAGCCCATGATGACGGTTGAGGCCAAGTTTGGCGACGAAGAGGTCACGACCTCTTCTTCTTCCTCGAGCAGCGAGAGCGAGAGCGAGGAGGACATCGCCATGACCGAGAAGGATGCCTCCCCTTCCACGGTCCGCGGCGAGACGCCCGCCACTGGTGCTGCCGCCGGCGCTGCCGCCGGAGCTGCCGCTGGTGCCGCTGGTGCCGCTGGTGCCGCTGGTGCCGCTGCCACCGCTGATGGTGAGCAGCCCACTCCTGGTAACTGCTTCCGCCGCCGTGGTGGTGGCGGTCGCTGCGGCGGCGGCGGCTTCC